>JAPXFY010000032.1:5389071-5446571 GCA_030674185.1 Monoplex corrugatus | reverse complement strand
TATCAATTATACAGAGGAATTCCATCAGTCTGCCCGAACAAACAACAGCTAATTTCTCTACCCTGCCACAAGATAACAATAGACAAGCGCTGTTGTGTGAATCATATTCATGAATAGTTCATATTCAAATTTCATATTGCGTATAGCCCAGCCGACTACTAGAGCCATATCTGGGCTAAGCAATATGTATAGCCCAGCCGACTACTAGAGCCATATCTGGGCTAAGCAATATGTATAGCCCAGCCGACTACTAGAGCCATATCTGGGCTAACGCCACATCAAAAAATGACAACCCGGTTAAGATAAAAGACAACACTTAAAAAGCGTGCTCAACGTTAACCTAGCAAGTCTAAAATGCAATTTAAAAACCGTGCTCAACGTTAACCTTGCAAGTCTAAAATGCAATTAAAAAAAACCATACTTGAACATAAAATCATATCAGGTGAAATCTATTGATCATTTCATAATATCAAATTACTCAGAAGTCCATGGCAAAAAAATAATAAAACAAAATAAAATAAAATGAAACAAATGAAAAAAAAAAATATAATATATATATATATATATATATAATATAATATATATATATATAATATAAATAACATAATAAATAAGAAAAAAAGTAACCGAAGTGCACGAGTCAACAAGACAATAGAAGAGGTCCTGTCACAGATGAACTTCATGTTAACACAGGTAGACCACATGGGAAATTCCACCAACACCTGAGTTATTCCAAACATCTACTTGGACACAGACCACCACCAAGTAATGACAAAAGTCAAGGCAGCAGAAACAAATCCCCGGAGAACCAAATACAAAACACCAGACCAGACCAATCTCAAGACATTTCAACAAGAGCACATCAAACAGGAACTGCAGAATAATATCAAGAAGATACTGTCAGATACAGACCCTTTAACATTCTCCACAGAAGAAACCTGCACATTCTTCAAAAACATACTAACAGAAATCATATATTAACAAAGAACACTGGAAAAGGCCATCAAGGGAACACCATAATCGAAAGAAACAGTTAAAGAAGCCATGACAGAAAATAAGAAACTTTATTACAAATGGAAAGGATTACATCAAATACCAACTTCCAAAAACGTTACTGCAAGAATTGTAACACAGGCCAAAGATCAGTCAAGGAAGAAGTATGGAGAACAGCTAAGTGAAATATGCAGGCACTCTTCAGCTTAAGTGAAATGTGCAGGCATTCTTCAGCTAAGTGAAACATGCAGGCACTCTTCAGCTAAAGTGAAACATGCAGGCACTCTTCAGCAAAGTGAAACGTGCAGGCATCTTCAGCAAGTGAAAGTGCAGGCACTCTTCAGCAAGTGAAATGTTCAGGCACTCTTCAGCTAAGTGAAATGTGCAGGCACTCTTCAGCAAGTGAAACGTGCAGGCACTCTTCAGCTAAGTGAAAGTGCAGGCACTCTTCAGCAAAGTGAAACGTGCAGGCACTCTTCAGCTAAGTGAAAATGTGCAGGCACTCTTCAGCTAAGTGAAACATGCAGGCACTCTTCAGCTTAAGTGAAAACATGCAGGCACTCTTCAGCAAAGTGAAACGTGCAGGCATTCTTCAGCTAAGTGAAATGCAGGCACTCTTCAGCAAAGTGAAACATGCAGGCATTCTTCAGCTAAGTGAAATGTGCAGGCACTCTTCAGCTAAGTGAAATGTTCAGGCACTCTTCAGCTAAGTGAAATGTTCAGGCACTCTTCAGCTAAGTGAAACGTGCAGGCATTCTTCAGTTAAGTGAAATGTTCAGGCACTCTTCAGCTAAGTGAAACGTGCAGGCACTCTTCAGCTAAGTGAAACATGCAGGCACTCTTCAGCTAAGTGAAATGTGCAGGCACTCTTCAGCTAAGTGAAACATGCAGGCACTCTTCAGCTTAAGTGAAACATGCAGGCACTCTTCAGCAAAGTGAAACGTGCAGGCATTCTTCAGCTTAAGTGAAACATGCAGGCACTCTTCAGCAAAGTGAAACATGCAGGCATTCTTCAGCTAAGTGAAATGTGCAGGCACTCTTCAGCTAAGTGAAATGTTCAGGCACTCTTCAGCTAAGTGAAATGTTCAGGCACTCTTCAGCTAAGTGAAACGTGCAGGCATTCTTCAGTTAAGTGAAATGTTCAGGCACTCTTCAGCTAAGTGAAACGTGCAGGCACTCTTCAGCTAAGTGAAACATGCAGGCACTCTTCAGCTAAGTGAAATGTGCAGGCACTCTTCAGCTAAGTGAAACATGCAGGCACTCTTCAGCTTAAGTGAAACATGCAGGCACTCTTCAGCAAAGTGAAACGTGCAGGCATTCTTCAGCTAAGTGAAATGTTCAGGCACTCTTCAGCTAAGTGAAACGTGCAGGCATTCTTCAGTTAAGTGAAATGTTCAGGCACTCTTCAGCTAAGTGAAACGTGCAGGCACTCTTCAGCTAAGTGAAATGTTCAGGCACTCTTCAGCTAAGTGAAATGTTCAGGCACTCTTCAGCTAAGTGAAATGTGCAGGCACTCTTCAGCTAAGTGAAATGTTCAGGCACTCTTCAGCTAAGTGAAACATGCAGGCACTCTTCAGCTAAGTGAAACATGCAGGCACTCTTCAGCTAAGTGAAATGTTCAGGCACTCTTCAGCTAAGTGAAACGTGCAGGCACTCTTCAGTTAAGTGAAACATGCAGGTACTCTTCAGCTAAATGAAATGTTCAGGCACTCTTCAGCTAAGTGAAACGTGCAGGCACTCTTCAGCTCAGTGAAACATGCAGGCACTCTTCAGCTAAGTGAAACATGCAGGCACTCTTCAGCTAAATGAAATGTTCAGGCACTCTTGAGCTAAGTGAAATGTTCAGGCACTTTTCCCAACAGCCCACCATCCTGATTTTCTAATTCGTCACAGACTGACATCTCTTTCCTCCCATAACAACCCCTGCCATTCAAATGGCAAAATAAAAGAAAAGGGGAAAAAAAAGCATCATACACTCATCAGGGAAGGGGGAGACACCAGATTATAAACACACAAACACACATCCATGTGAGCTGGCATGCACATTGTACAGAGGTTAACAACAACAACAACAAAAACGTGGGAAAATATTGTTTTATATCGAAAATTATACAAAAAAATGCCCATTTTTGTCTTGGTAAAATGACGTGATTTGTCAGCTTAAAGGACATTACATGTGTGGCATAGTGTCACACTGCCATTTAATCACCAACACATTTCAAAATCAGTCAACATGAACTCCCTCCACACACTATGCCCGTTTTTTTTCCCAGAATTATCACACACAATACAGTGAGTGTTTTCATACTTCTTCAAAAATGATAAAATGAGCCATTTGTCTTTGTTACCAAAGTACCAGATTTTTTTACCTTTTTATCTATTATTCAACCAGTAGTCAATTTTTGATCTGTTATAACTATCTTCTTGAAATTCTTATATGGGACTTACACAAATGAATGTTTTCTAATGTGTGCATATGCATGTTATTAAGTATATAAAAAGTCTATTTATTGCCGAAATAAAAAAAAAATGCGTGTCTTGTTACTGAGAGTGTCTGCATATTTCAGTCAGATGAAGAGTGCCTGTACATTTCACTTAGCTCTTCTCCATATTTCTTCCTTGATTGATTTTCGGCCTCTCTTATCATAAAATGCAAATTTACTGCCAAATACACGATGTCTTCTCCCAGTCAGCAATCATCCACAGCAGCCCAAAATTGAAACACACACACACACACACACACACACACACACACACACACACACACACACACACACACACACACACACACACATACACACAGAGTAACGTTATAACGGCTTTGAACACACATACGTTTTAAGTACTAGGACAAAAGACCAATGCACAGACTGAGACAGACACAAATACAAAACGAGGCCTTAATCAACGACCGATATAATAATAATAACCGAAACAACAATAACATCAACAATAATGATACTACTACTGCTATTAATAACAATAATGACAATAATAATGATGATGATGATGATGATGATGATAATAATCGAGCCCAACAAATCAAAGATCCCATAATTTTACTTCCCCTGTCTACAAAGGCTCGACAGTGGTTTCCCCTTGGCTCCCTACGACTCACGTGACCTGTTTGCTCGCCATTTTGATTGATGGTTGTTTGCATTGATTTTCAGAGCGATCTGTTTTTGCCCGAGTTGACCGATTTGCACGTTTTATATGATATTTTGTTGTTGCAGAAGCTGTACGAGAATACATATTCTAATACTTGCAGTCAGTGTAACCAATCTGATCATTTGCTTTTGTGTACAGATATTATAATTACTGGATTTCACCGGTCACCCTCACCCTAACAGCGTGTCAGTCTAGTGACGAGAGTGAATGAGGAATTTTGATAATTTCATTCTTTCGCAGGAATCTGATCATTTCGTTGTTTTGCAGGAGTCATCACTTCAATTTCTTTTGCAGGAGTGACCATTTCATTCTTTTGCAGGAGTCGTCATTTTGCTCTTTTGCAGGAGTCTGATATACTCATATAGTGATAATTTCGCTCTTTTGCAGGAATCTGATAATTTCGTTCTTTTGCTGGAGTCTCATTATTTCATTTCTTTACAGGAGTCTCATCATTTCGTAGTTTTAGTCTAGATCTAATCATTTCGTTCATTTACAGCAGTCTGATAATTAATTTTCGTTCATTTGCAGAATCTGTGTCAGATATCACTGCTTTGCCCTGCGCTCAGAAACTGAAATCTTGATTTTGAATTTGAGTCTTTACACTGTATACTCTGTACCGTAATTGATAGTTTCATTTTTTCCAGAGGCTATACCACTGTCAGTTTTCCTTTCTGTTGCAGAGATTGTCGCCACGTGAACAGCAAACCTGTGAACTGTATTCATATTTTAATATTTGCAGTGGAGTGACCCAGACTGATCATTGGGTGTCCTTTGTAAAAGCTGTCATTTTGCTTTTCAGGGATTCATTTTGGTGAACGATAGTATCATTTTCAAACAATTTTGTTTTGTTTCCCACAGGAGTTGTTGCTGTGCCACAAAACCAGAGGGGACCACACTGTACTATATACTGTTGTCTTGCAGGAAAGTTTGTTTCTTGCCCATCATGCCCGTATCAGAAATTGTCGCCTTTAAGATTCGACAGATTCGGTTGGCAATGGAAGCAGAAGAAAAGGAGAAAATATTTCAGGCAGAGAAGGAAAAAAAAATGCACGCGACAGCCACAGCCCACCAAATTAAGTTTCAGCAGACACTAATAACTACTTTTGTCTATAGGAAACAGAAAGATCAGCACAAACACCAGACAAAGCACATGACATCCATGGCCCACCAAAGAAAGTTTCACCAAACACCCATGTGTGATTTTGTCTATAGGAAACAGAAAGATCAGCACAAACGCCAGACAGCACCATACAAACGCCCGCCTGTGACAAATGCTAACTGAAATATTTTTGTCATTTCCAGGAGCCATGCCAGTTGGACCAGTAGTAGGCTACAAAGTTTATCTCATAGCCCTGTGCTAGTAAGATAAAAGGTTACCCATAACCTTCATTTACGATAGTGAAGCACAAAGGTTATCGCATGGGCTTGAATTAGTAAGATATCAGGTTATCCCTTAACCTTCAGTCACAAAGTAAAAGGTTTGAATTAGTAAGATATCAGGTTATCCCTTAACCTTCAGTCACAAAGTAAAAGGTTTGAATTAGTAAGATATCAGGTTATCCCTTAACCTTCAGTCACAAAGTAAAAGGTTTGAATTAGATATCAGGTTATCCCTTAACCTTCAGTCACAAAGTAAAAGGATATCCCATAACCTGAGGTCACAGAGGAGTGAGGTGGTAGAGACCTCCACTTCTCATGCACAAAGTTTTTCTCACACTAGACTTGGTCCTACGCAGTCAGACTGGAAGGAGGGAGTGATTCCTCTTCGCCAGTCAGGCCTGGCCTTTAAATAAGATGGCAAACTAACATGAATTAGTAGGTCTACAACAAAGTCAGATTACCATGGCACCCCAGACCTTTATTCTGGAGTCATCCAGTCATCATGACTTTCATTCTGATGACAGGATATACCCATGGTCCCCTGCCAAAGTTCTCTGCCTCATCGTGGCGCAGGGGTGAACATCAAGTTATGACTGAACACACCCAGCATGACTGATGGCCAAAGGAGAACTATGCATTATCCAAAGTTCTACAAACAAGAACACAGTCCAACTTTGACTTGAATCAATGCTAATAGTTTGAAAATAGTTTGAAAGTGTGTGTAATATTTTATTGTAATTTGTAGGCCTACTTTATCACCATTGAAGAGTTAAGTAGGTCAAAATTGTGTTTCTGACTGATACTTTATTATTTAAGCATTTGCAGATTTTCATGTCTTACGCATGTACAACTGAAAATAGCATTTGGCTGAATATGATGAGAATGTACGGTTACATATAAATTGTAAAATATATATGACAGTATGATGAAAATGTATGGTTACATGTAAACTGTAAATGAAAACATATATATGACAGTATGATGAGAGCGTATGGCTACATATAAGCTGTAACTGAAAATACATGTGACAGTATGATGAAAATGTATGGTTACATGTAAACTGTAACTGAAAATATACATAGGACACTATGATGAGAATGTATGGTTACACATAAGTTGTAACTGAAAATACATATGACAGTATGATGAAAATGTATGGTTACATATAATTAGTAACTGAAAATATATGTATTAAAATAAGCTACGGACAAAAAGTTAAGGATCACTTGCACAAAAATTCATAACTTTCAAAATAAGAAAGCCAATGCGTTGAAGTTTGGCAAACATTTAATTCCATGCTTTAGTGATAACGATACACAATTGCCTTCAATTTCGAGCAATCGTTTGGTGTGTACATTTGATCAAAGTGGGTACGTATCGAAATTTGATTTCCCAAAGTCATTGAAATCACAAGACAGGGCATTCTGATGCTCCCAAAAGTTCAGTAATGCGTGTAACCACCATGGCTGTTCTGGCACTCGACGCAGCGAGTCCTCATCGAGTTGACCAGGTTGGTGAAGATCCTCTGTGGAAGCGCCTGCCACTCAGCCTGCAGCATCTGGTAGAGGTGTTGGGCATCCCTGGGAGGGGGGTGGTTGCTCCTCACTTTGCGATCCAGCTCATCCCAGAGGTTCTCAATCGGGTTGAGATCGGGACTGCATGCTGGCCACTCCATTCTGTTGACTCCAGACTGCTGCAGGAAGTCATTGACCACCCTTGCCCTGTGGGGGCGAGCGTTGTCATCCTGGTAGACAGCTGTCGGTCCCATCTGCTGCAGTGTAGGCACAGCCAGCGGTCGAAGGATCTCATCCAGGTATCGGAGGCCAGTCAGGTTACCCTGTACATGATACAAGGGTGTTCTGTGGTGAAGGCTGAAGGCCCCCCAGACCATTACAGAACCTCCACCAAAGGCCACCTTTTCTTGGACAGTGGTGTCAATAAAGCGTTGCCCTGGGCGCCTCCAGACCCTCAGTCGGCCGTCGTTGTGGTTCATGGTGAAGCGCGATTCATCACTGAACAGGACCTGGGACCATTGCTGACGTGTCCACCTCACGTGACGTCTGCAGAAGGCGCGGCGTGCTGCCCTATGGGCTGGAGTTAAGCGTGGCCGTACAGCTGGGCGACGAGAACGGAGGTTAAACCCATGAAGGCGGTTCCGTATGGTCTGCTGGCTGATGTTGATGTTAGTAGCCACCCTCAGCTGCCTTCGAATGATGCTGGAAGAGGCTGTTCTTGTCTGCAGGGCTTGTCGTTCAATGAGACGATCTTCACGTGGGTTTGTCTTCTTCGGTCGACCAGATTTGCGTCTTTCATGGACCCTCCCAGTGGCTGTGAAGCGTTGAATCAGTCTGACAATGACCAAGATGGACACCTGAAGTCGCCTGGCCACTTCTTGCTTGGGAACACCATCTTGGAACCATGCAACAGCTCGTCCCCTCTCAAACTCGCTCAATTTTCTTCGTCGAGGCATTGTCAGATCAGGCCTACTACTGGTGGAATGTCTTCTTATAAAGCCAAGCAAGAGACAGCATCTCACACATAAACAGCAGTGCTTGCACGTGCATAATGGTTTTTTCCATCTGGCTTGTGCAATGTGTTCAGGCAGAATGGTCCAAAACAAGGTCCTTTTTCGCAAGTTTCCGCTTTTCCGTTTGCGGCCAAGCTCAGTAGTAGAGAATCCCGTGCAATTTTCGCACTAACACAACATCGCCCACTTACAGCTGAACAAGAATTCATAACAATTTGGCTGGACTGAGAAATAAATAACAGTAGCGAACTGAGTTTATTACGCACCTGTTTTCTCATAGTGATCCTTAACTTTTTGTGCGTAGTGTATGATGAAAATGTATGGTTACATGTACATTGTAACTGAAAATGTCTTTTTGAAATGGTTAACTGTCCCCATCTGGGTTTGGAGAAGGCAAAAAGCTGAGAGAACTAAATCTGGGTATTGCCCTCATGGTGTTGACCTAGAGAAGGGTTAATGTCTTGGGCATTGTTTTCCTTTTGGTGTGTGTGTGTGAGGGGGGGGGGGGGGTAATGGGACAAACTCCATCTTTGATATACACACATGTACTGCATTAAAAATGTACCTTTTCATATTGCTCATTTGTACTTTGATGAATGCTTAATTACCTGCACAAGTAGGCCTATTTTTGAAAAATGATTATGCAGTTGTAATACAGGTATGGAGAAGTGAGTTGAAGGGAGTACAATAGTGCGTGTATTTATTTTATTATACATGGACACAAATATATATGAATCCAAGCATATGTTTGTATATGTAGATCTATGCATTGGTGTAAATGTGTGTGTAGGCCTATATGTATATTATGTAGGCTATATAGATAGGCATGCGTTTCTTTATGCATATGTATATGTATGTAGGCCTATACAAGTGTGTATAGGTGTATACTATATATGTTATATATAGTTGTCTGTGTGTATGCAAGTGTGTGTATACTATCCATGTGTGCATATGTAGAAATGTGTGTGTATGTATAAAGCCCATTAGGCACAAATGTACATGTACACAAATGTTAAAAAATGTCGATGTATGAAGAACTATATTTTGTAAACATGTCTGTAATCATGCATAGGATCAGTTTCTGCAGTTTAAATAATGACAAGTCTTTTCTGAGGTTAAACAATTTTTTTCACACATGTCTCTCTCACTTGTATGGCTGATTTTAAGGCAGTGGTTGGGGTGAGTTATTATTGTTGTTATTGCTGTTTAAAGCCCAGCCAACTGCGTAGAGCCATATCAGAGCTATAACCGCTTCAAAATACAAAATAAACTCAACAGGAAAAAAAAAAGGAAAATTAAGTATACATATCAGTGCATTTATAATAATAATAATAATTACAATATTTATATAGCGCAAAATCTTGATAAAATCAAATCTACGCTGAAACACACACGCACACATGCACACGCACACACACACACACACACACACACGGCTATAAATGGGGAGAAAGAATAAAAACAATGGAAAATTATAGAGAGCATATTATATACAATTATATATTACAATGTGATTCCACTCCGAGTGGAGACAGGCTGCAGAGGGGATTGAGTGAGGTCAGAATTCTATGCAGAGGAGAAAAGGGGAGTTTTGAGAGCGGACTTGAAGGAGACAAAAGTAGGTTGCTGATGGACTGAGAGAGGAAGTTTGTTCCAGGAGAGCGGACCAGAAACAGAGAAGGCTCGTGGACCATAGGTATTGAGCTTAGTGCGTGGAAAGCGAAAAGTCAGAGGATCGGAGGCAGAGCGGAGGGTATGTGAGGGAACATAGATCTCAAGTAGGCTTGACAGGTAATTATTTGCGCACATAATCTAAGGACACGCCCCGGGCACTGACCATTCCGTCCAATTTATCGCACATGGGACTTGAAAAACACACTTGTATACGAATTTAATTAAGCAAGTATATAAAAACGGGCATAAATTACCTAAAATTCCTTTCGCATATCTCACCCCCCCTAAAGTCAAAAATGCACTTAATTAATACATGTACCCAATTATCAATCCTAAGAAAAAGTACGTAAGACTTTATCAAACACATAAAGGTGAATGGACCAGCAAGGCAGAAAATGATAGGAAGAAATGACAGAAAGCAAAGGAACAAAGCAGAAACAAAGAGAGTGATAGAAAAGAGGAAATTTCTAGCAAAGAATTTCCGGAGGGTGGAGGTACTATTTATACTGAAAGAGTCCCCGGCATCCCCACGGGGAGGGTTACTCATTCACTATTCAATAAGAAGCAAGTGTTTGTAGACCTTGCACTTTGACAGACGATAAATTGTTCTCATTTTTGATAACTTTTCATTGCCATTCATATTTTCCTGTCCTGTCATCCAACTTTTTCATATCAAAGTAATACTGGTTTTGTATTCTTCCTCTATAAAGGAAATGTTTGTCTTGTTTGTCCTTAGAATATCAGCCTATGTATTATCATCATGAAGCTTGTCCCTCTTCAAGTTTCCAATGTATGTTTGTCAAAAAACCAGCAGCTAATGTATCATGCTATTTAGTAGGTCATTATGACAACCACAACAAAATGCTTGGAAAATATATTGAAGACATGTATGACATGTAAGGATACATTACATGTCATTATATGCCATACAAGTCTTAGGAAACTCGACTTCATATTGCTTATAGCCCAGCTGACTACTAGAGCCATCTCAGGGCTAATACCACATCAAAAACAACAACCCGGTCAAGACAAAAGACAGCAGTTAAAAAAAGACAACAGTCAAAAACCATGCTCACTGTTAAGGCAAGAAACTCCAAATTTTGTGGCTAAGTGACACTGGGGGAAGAGGCATTTCCATCTACATAGGCTACATAATATAGATATGTCATTGTCAGTAATATATGTTGTTGCAACAAAATATTTCGGTGTACATGGATAGTGTGTTCTGCCAATTCTGTCAGTAAATTGCAAAGGCCTGAATGATACACTGAAAAGACTTGTTCTTGATTTTTTAAGAAATAAAAACAATTTTCCATTTATTTTCTCAGAAACATATTTCAAGGAAAAATGACAAGTTTATATCTCAGCAGAATTGGGATACCAGAGTGTTCTTGCTTCATATAGCTCAAATTCAAGAGAAATAGCAATTTTGTTTCATAACAAATTTGATTTCAAAATGAGATTTATAAAGGAGAAAACATACTTTTATTATAATCCTAGGACAGATAAATGAAATGACAGTACTTTCATGCAATATTTAAGGACCTGATAGAGATAATTCTGCATTTCATAACACACTAAAAGAATGAAAAATAAAAATCTTGAGTGTTCGAACATAATTTTGGCAGACGACTGGAATCTTTGCTTAGATCCCTCACATGACCACAATAACTACAGACTGTAAACAGTATCACATCGCTACAAGACACTTGAACAAATGATCAGTGAGCTCAGTTTATGTGATGTTTGGCGAGATTTAAACCCACAATGCTACAGATATAGGGCCTACATGGTGTAGGCAAAACCGATTTCAACAAAGTAGGCAGTAGATTATATCTGTATACGAGACCAGTCACCAGATGCTTCCAGCCAGCTTAGCAACTAAGATTAAATGTTGGACTGCAAATTCAAGCTTATTCTTTTGTATATTTAGTATGGACTTCATATAGGCTGGAATCAGGCAAGTGAATGAGTTCAAACACCTCAGCAACATCCTCACTGAGAATGGAAGACTAACAGGGAAACTGACACCAGAGTGCAGAAAGGTAACAACATCAACTGTCAGCATGCCCCACTCTTGGAAACACCCCAGCATCCCAACTGAGACCAAACTTAATTCCATCTTCATTCTCACACTCACCTACCAGTGTCAAACCTGGACTCCGACCAAGCCTCTTAAATGTAAAATCACAATTTGTGAAATGTGCTGCTTGAGGAAACGTCTCAACAAGACATGGTAATCAACACCACGGTAAGATCAGAAAAATGTCTGCCAATGCTGAGATCATGTTATTGTTATTGCTGTTTAAAGCCCAGCAGATTGCTTACAGCCATATCAGGGTAATAACCATTTCAAAACAGACAGAACTTCAACAAGAGAAAAAATGAAAAGAAAATTAAGTACACATATCAATGCATTTGTGCACATAAATCTAAGGACATACCCCTGGCGTTGACTATTCTGTCCAATTTATCGCACAGGGGATGTAAAAAACACACCTGTATACAAATTCAAGCACACTTAAGGACACCAAAACATATATAAAAACAGGCCTAAAATTGCTTCTGCATATCTCACCTCCCTCATCATCATCATTATTATTGGCCCTGCCGCATGGCGTTGGTGATCATTGCCCTTCATATGAATCTATCCCTTGTTGCCGCAAGAACATCTTCCACCCTCTCTGTCCTCAGCCACCCTGCAAGTCTGTCCAATATTCTTTCCCTGGATCTACTTGATGCTCTCTTTCCCTCCAGCTTTCCTGTTGTGACCAGGTGCTCTAATTCCCCTCTCCTCATAAAATGGCCTCTAAATGTTCCTGTCTTTTCTTAATCTTCCTTACCAATGACCTTCTTGTGTCTACCTCCATCAAGACTGTCTTGTTTGTTTTCTTTGCTGTCCATGGAACTCTCAACATTCTTCATAGAAACCACATCTCGGCTGCCTCAATCTTGTTCTGACTTTGGTTGTTGACTGTCCATGCCTCACAACCGTATAACATTATCACTTACTTTTCACCTTCTTGAATGCTGTTTTGGCTTGGCCGATTCTGCTGGCTATTTCTGATGTGCATCTGCCGTCTGGTGAGATGATCGTTGCCAGATACTTAAACTTATCAACCTGTCTCAAGGTTGTGCGATTTGCTGTTATTTTGCAAGAGGGGATTTCATGTTTTTTACTGATTATCATGACTTCAGTCTTCTTGCTATTTAGCTCCAACCCTTTATTTTTGCTTTCTATTTCTATTATATTCACAAGGTTTATATTCATCTCCCTAGAGCCAAAATGCACTTAATACATGTACCAATTACCAATCCTAAGAAAAAGTTCATAAGACTTTATGAACACATATAGTAAATTTGCCTTGAAAGTCCAGTTTGTGTAGATCCATTAAGTATTCCTGATTTCCAGATGGTATATACTTTCTCTACATTACAAAATGATAGCCACTGCATGTTTGTTCAGAAATTCCTTGTGTATCATTTCAAGGGGGATTAAATGGTCAACTGTGGAGTGATGCTTGGAGAAACCTTGGTTACATTGTTCTTTACCCAAAATGCTGTTGTTCTCCAGTTTCCACATGAGGCTGCTGTTGACCATTTTTTCCATCACTTTGCAAAGACAACAGGTTTGGACTATTGCGCAACAGTTGGAAGGACTGGACAGATCTTTTCCACTTTTAGGTAGAGGGATGATTAGGACTTTCTGCCATCAGGAAAGAATCCTTCAAGTTCAAGTTCATATTGCTTATAGCCCAGCCGACTCCTAGAGCCATATCAGGGTTAACACCACATCAAAAACAACAACCAGGATAAGATAAAAGACAACAGTTAAAAACCATGTTCATTGTTAACCTTCACAATTCTAAAATGCAATTAAACAAAAACATACTTGGATGTTAAAAAGAACGGGACATCTGGTTTATTTGAAAGGGGAGATGTGGTTATATAAGTTAGTTGTACTGTCAGTAGCAGACGATTCAAGGGACGTCACCCACATAGCGGCGCTGGGTGAAAAGGGGGACTCTTGGTATTTAACGGTAACTACGGACGCTATCGGGAGAACGACACGCTACCGAAACACCATCGAGTATCTTCTTCTGTTAGTCCATTTCCTGCCTCTTCAATACTATCCCTAATGTCACAATCTAGTTACATTTGTACAAAGATGCAGACGATGTAAGGGACATTACTCTGATTGATCGCTTCGATCTAACTTCTTAGTTTAGCATAGCAACAAGTTGTTGGAAACTAACAGAGGACTCTACGTTACATCTCAAGATGTTACTTCAAGTATTCTCATTCTCACAATCAAGACTACGAAATAGTACACCCACCTTCAGCCAAAACCGTCTGAAATAGTTCAGAGATTCAAGTTTTTACGCGCGTTCACGTCACGAGCAAGAGTCAATCACAACATACGTATCGCAACAAAATTCCAACTTCGCCAGTCACTTGATTCGATTTTAAGAGACAGATTAGTCTGCAGCATTAACAATAACCGCATTAAAAAACAGATTTGGCTTTTGAGAGGGCGTATGAAGTTGCCATGGCTATGGAGTCAGCTGAAAAGAGTGCCGTAGATCTGCAGGGGAATGCTTTGGGCCACAACTGGGGGAAGTCAGAGTACAGTCAGCACTGACAAAGTGGGGGATATGCATGAAGAGAATGTAGATGTCAAAGAGAGATCGTTCATTGAAAGACCTCGAATACTGCTACTGTAAAAAGAAAGGCCATCTTCAGAGAGATACTGGCTGTTTCGTGCAGAAGGAGCGTACACAGGAAGGACTTGAGGAGCAACCCAAAACCATGCAGGAACTGTAAGATTCCAGTTCTGCCTGTAATCTAATAAATACTTCTTCAATCTACTTGAGTGTGCCTCCACTTCAACAGCAACAACAAATATAATAATAATAATCGAGCCCTAAAAATAAAAGCCACATCCATTTACTTCCCCTGTTTTCAGAGACACGACAGTGGTTTCCCCTGGGCTCCCTACCAGTCACGTGACCCGTTTTGCTCGCCATTTTGATTCATGATTGCATGCCTGATTTTCAGAGCGATCTGTTTTGACCTGTGCTCAGAGATTTGCCCATTTTATATGATTCTTTTTGTTGCAGAGGCTTGTACCAGAGTTCATATATTCATAAAGTTCTTCTTTTGCAGCCAGTGTACCAAATCTGACAACTTGATTTTGTTTGCAGGTTTTTCCATTCCTGGATTTGTTCAGTCACACTGACACTCGCAGTGTGTGCCATATATATACTATATCACTCACTGTTTTCTTTGTGGTCCGAGACTGATTGTCTTTTCAGAGTCCTTTTATTGCGGAGCCTGGACTGTGATTAATGTTTTCTTATTTCTAGACAACATACCAGTCCATCTCTAGAACCCTGTGGCCTGTTATATTGTAATACTTGCAGTCAGTGTTCCAGTCTGATTATTTGGTTTCTCTTGTAGAACCTGTGGCAGATTTTCATTTCACTTTTCAGGGATCTCCTTCAGTTAACATTTTGAGTCTTCTGCCCCGTTCTTTCAGAACACATTCTTCTTTTACAGAGGCACTATTTTATCAATTGTGTTCTTTCTTTCGCAGACATACTTTTAGACTTGACGGCAGTAATTCTTGATTTTGTTATAAGGCTTTGTACTACATCAGTCTCATTGCACTGGGGAGGCTAAATAATATTGTAGTGATAGTGCAGTTGTAGTATAATCAATTTATTTTTGTAAGGTGTAAAAGTTCTCAAGTAGCATCCTTTTCAATTTCCTTTTGTTTCTCACAGAACTTGTTGCTGTGCCACAACACCCGAGGGGTCGACATTATATTGCATACTGTTCTCTTGCAGCAAAGTTTCTTTCCATTATCATTATGTCAGTGTCTGAAATTGTTGCGTTTAAAATCCGACAGATTCGGTTGGCGATGGAAGCAGAGGAAATGGAGGAAGACAAAAAGCAGTCGACAGCCATGTCCCATCAACTGCAGTCTAACCAGACGGACACTCATAAGCGCATTGTTTTCACGAAAACCAGGTCCCATCAAATGCGGTTCCACCAGACAGCACCCTATGAACGTCCACCTATGACCGATGATAATCATAATAATTCCATAACTTCCAGGAGCCAAACCGACAGGCCAGCAGCAGCACCTAGGATGACAGGGTACTTACACCCCCCTGAGACAGCTTCTGCTAATCATTCATTTCTTTACAGGAATCTTACTGATAACAGGTGTCATCACTTCACCATTCCTAACATAGATCACAGAGGATGCTAATCTAATTCATTTCTTTTCCAGCAACTACAACCACATTTAACTGCAATCAAATTCATTTCATTTGCTGGAAGCGTACTTATCTGACATGTCTATAGATTAGTTTCAAATATTTACAGAAATGTGATGTAAATTCCATTGCGCTGGGTTTGTAAAATGAAAGGTATAGGCTACTATAGCCACGAGTCACTGTGGTAAATGTTATCCCATAACCATGATAGCCTGAGTTAGTGAGATACAGGCTATTCATAACCCTTAGTTTCTATGGTAAAGGTCATCCCATAACCATGATAGCCCTGAGTTAGTGAGATACAGGCTATTCATAACATTTAGTTTCTATGGTAAAGGTTATCCCATAACCATGATAGCCTGAGTTAGTAAGATACAGGCTATTCATAACATTTAGTTTCTATGGTAAAGGTTATCCCATAACCATGATAGCCCTGAGGTAGTAAGATACAGGCTATTCATAACCTTTAGTTTCTATGGTAAAGGTTATCCCATAACCATGATAGCCCTGAGTTAGTGAGATACAGGCTATTCATAACATTTAGTTTCTATGGTAGAGGTTATCCCATAATCCTCAGTTAATACAATGAAATGGTTATCCTATAACCCTCAGTTACTAAAGTACAAAGTTTATCCCATCATCTTGAATGTTAATAAGAGAAATGGTTATCCCATAACCTTTAGTTACTATTGTAAAATAAGAGGTTTTCCCTTAACCTTCAGTTAGTTGTAAAGTACAAAGGTTATCCCATATCTCTGAGTCATAAGATTGACGGTTTGGTTATTATGGTACCAGGCTTTTTAACAAGCTGGAAAAACTAATGTGGAATTAGTACAACAACGTCAGATTACCATGGCACCCAGACCTTTATTCTGGAGTCATCCAGTCATCATGACTTTCATTCTGGTGACAGGATATGCCCATGGTCCCCTGCCAAAGTTCTCTGCCTCATCGTGGCGCAGGGGTGAACATTAAGTTATGACTGAACACACCCAGCATGACTGATGGCCAAAGGAGAACTACCCATTATCTAAATTTTTCATACAAACAAGAAAAATAGTCCAACCCTTTCACAACACCTACTACAATGAAATCAATACATCTGGCAGCCTCCCCGGTGGGGATGGCAGGGGCTCTTTCAGTATAAATGGTATCCCCATCTTCTGGAAATTCTGTGCTAGAAATTTCATCTTTTCTGTCACTCTCTTTGTTTCTTTCTTCCTCCTTTGCTTTCTGTCATTTCTTTCCATCATTTCTGCCTTGTTGGTCCATTCACCTGCATGTGTTCGAAAAAGTCTTACATGCTTTCTCTTTGGATTGATGATTGGGTACATCACTACATGTGTTAAGAGCATTTTGGACTCTAGGGATGTGAGATAAGCAGAAGCAATCTGGAAATTTAGGCCCATTTTTATGTTTTGGTGTCCTTATGTATGCTTAAATTTGTATTCAGGTGTGTTTTTTAAATCCCCTGTGCGATAAATTGGATGGAGTGGTCAATGCCAGGGGCATGTCCTTAGATCATGTGCGCGAATGCATTGATATGTGCAGACCTAGTTAATTTTCTTTTTTCTTTTTTTTTTCTTGTTGAAGTTTTGAAGGGGTCATAGCCCTGATATGGTTCTACGCAGTCGGCTGGGCTTTCAACAACAAAACAATCTGGCAGCCACACCACACAAATCAGTCGACAAAAATCTTGCTATCTGAATCCATCAGTGTGAAGCAGCACTGGGCTAACATAAATATCACACTGACTCCAAACCTGTGTCATTTCATGCACTGATCAGATGTATGACTGTTATCACTATAGATGGATGCATCATAGTTTCCTATAGTATTGGACACCAGCTCTGTTTTTCTGTGTACAAAAAAGCTCCCAATACAAACAGTATCAGTCCTGTGGAAGACTTGAATTACATAATGCACTAAAAAATGGAAGAGTTTAGAGGCAACTGAATCCTTTGACTCCCTCCTCCTGTCCATCAGCATCCTGCATTGCCAACCATGCTATTAAAGCAAAACCTTAACTCTGACTCCCTCAGCCTATCCACCAGTTTTCTGCAGGGAGTTGGTGGATAGGGTGAGGGAGCCAAAAGGTTCACTTTTGCAGTTGGTGGATGGGTCACAGGAGTCAAAGGGTTAATAGGACATACAAAGAGAAAAATATGATTTACAAGATGAAGCAGTTTAGTCTGATCATAACCGAATATTGAATTGAAAAAAAGAAACTGTTATTTAATGAAAATGTGGCAGAAAACAGTTCATGCATTAAAAATCCAGCGAACTGCAGAAGGGTGAACACACAGTATACCGACCAGTTCAGACTGAAAACTTGTCTGAAAGATTACAGCAAAGATTCTGTTTGAAAGATTACAGCAAAGATTCTGTTAACACTTCGACTTCCACACCCTGTCCACCAACAGTCCGCATCATCAACTATGCTGGCAAAGCAAAAACTTGACCCTGTGACTCCCTCACCCTATCCACCAGCTCCCTGCTGGAATTTGGTGGATAGGGTGAGGGAGTCAATGAGTCAAGTTTTTGCAGTTGGTAGATAGGTGCGGGAGTCAAAGTTAAATCATGCCATGAAAAACAGACTGAATGGTCTCACACAGAACCAGCTGTAACTGTTAAGCAGCTTTTTCTCTATCTGTGATGTGAAAAGTGTTATAGAGAATACCACACTGCCTCCCTGAGGGAATGCTAGCACTTTCAAGGTAAGCCAAAAACTACAGCAGAGATTACATTCTGTTCAAATGTAACATTATTGTCTGTTTCAGGTTTGTGCTCCTTTATCCACCCTTTTCCTCTTCACCTCCAAAAGAGTAACACCATCTTGTGTGTGTGTGTGTGTTAAAAAATAAGGCCAGTGTAAATTTAGAAGATAACAAATTTTTGTTTATTTTGCTTCCCAGAATTCCGTCAGGGATTCTGGTTCATGCGAGAGAACACACGATTTCGTCACCGATGCAAAAGTTAGTGTCAGAGTTGGACATGTGGTGTTTATCTGTCCTCCTTTCCCATTTTGTTCTGCCCTTCTCTTCTCACTTTTGGGTGACGCAAGAGTTTCTGTCCAGTGTCAGTCATTTTGTGTGGGGCTTATCATCGTCTTCTTTTCCACTTTATTCTGCCCTTTGCTACTCACTTTTGGGGAAGCAAGAGTTTATTTCAGAGTCAGATTGAGTTGCTTATCCGTCCTTCTTTCCCACTTCATTCTGCCTTTCACTACTCACTTTTGGGTGACGCAAGAGTTTGTGTCAGTCAAACACATGGTGCTCATCTGTCTTTCTTTCCCACTTTATTCTGTCCTTCACTGGTCACTTTTGGGCAATTTTCATGTTATGGTTAACGACTGTGATCTGTGGTTGTGTGTTTCACTTTCACAACTTTTCTGAAAGCTAGATGACAATACCGATTTCTTTTGCACTGTTGACAGGCTGATGAAGGTAGTTCCTTGCAAACTGGCATTGTATTACATCTAACCAGCAGCCCTTTATGCCTCTCACTTCTATCTGCTCATATCCTTACAAATTTAGGTCTTGTCGGTCACTTCTAAGACAACTAACCATGGAATACTGGCATAGTCTCTCATTTAGGCCCACCTAGTGATGTAAATCTCATTGGCAACTTGCAAATCCCCGAATCAGTCCATTCATTGGTGAATTGCTTTTTAGTGAACTGTAATTCTAATATTATTTGGTTGCATATGTTTGGTTGCATGGTAGGCCTTTTTTTTTTTTTTTTTTTTTTCCATTGTCAGGGATGAAATGGTCAAAGCAGAACCGGTCGAGACCAGAGAGAAGACAAAAATGAAATCTAATCCAAGTTCAAAGTCAAGGAAACGGGGAAAAATATATAATGAAGATTCACAGGCTACCTCAATAAAATTCAAGAAACTATTGTTGTTATCATTGAAAAGTCACACAACGGCCAGATACAAATGAACTTCATTCTCACACCAATGACATGGAAGGCTGAAACAAGAAGGCACTGCAACTGGGGTGGGCCACAAACACAAAATCAAATTGGGCATGAGCAATCCCAGAAAAAGGAAAGCTTCAGACAGTCTTGACTTTGACAATATCATGGACGACAATGACACTGAAGTGACTGATGATACACCTAACCCTGATGACAATTCCTCACATTTTGACTTTAGCTCCTATATCTGCATCAAAGGTGAAGGGCCTATGTGGATGATACACTCTCATCGACATCTGTATGTGGGGCTCACAAATAAAAAAAATGGACAGGAAGAGGATCAAGGCGCTGCTGCAGTCATGTGCCATGGCTTAAAATATTCTGTCCATAAGAACCCCAAAAGTAAACTGAATTGGTTTAAAAAAAAAAAAAAAGGGTGGTGCTAGACTGCGACAATGCGCTCTCAGAGGAGATAGAAGTCCGAGTTTCACATGGTAAATAGGGCTACACTGTGACAATATGAATATTCTCCAGATGCTTTTTCCCAGAAAAATATGACAAACAAAATGGGCTGTTAATAAGATTTAGTGATGGGAAGCCTGACTCTTGTCGCTGGTTTCATAGACGACCTTAAAAACGGACCAAGAAAGAAACAGTTCAACCCAGAGGCATGTTTTTATTGTTTAATAAATTAGTAAATGTGCCCAGGTTCCCCCCGCCCCCCCTTGTGGGAATGCTGGGGGCTTTTCAGTATGCATAGTATCCCCACCTTCTGGAAATTCCATGCTAGAAATTTCATCTTTTCTGTCACTCTCTTTGTTTCTGCCTTGTTCCTTTGCTTTCTTTCATTTCTTCCTATCATTTTCTGCCTTGTGCTTTCTTTCATTTCTTCCTATCATTTTCTGCCTTGCTGGTCCATTCATTTGTATGTGTTTGATAAAGCCTTGTGTACTTTTCCTTAAGATTGATAATTGGGTGCATGTATGCATTTTTGGCTCAAGGGAGGTGAGATATGTAGAAGCAATTTTAGGTAATTTAGGCCATATATGTTTTGGTGTCCTTAGGTATGCCCGATTTTGTATCCAGGTATGTTTATAAATATCCCCTATGGGATAAATCGGATGGAGTGGTCAATGCCAGGGCATATCCTTGGATTATGTGCACAAATGCATTGATATGTGTACTTAATTTTCTTTTCTTTTTTTCCTGTTGAAATTACGTATGTTTTGAAACAGTATAGCCCTGATATGCAGTCAGCTGGGCTTTAAACAGCAATAACAATAATGTGTTTATAATAACACATTAACATTAACATTATTGTCCAAGTTGCTTTTCACATGCCACAACACCCATCGAGACTCATGACTCAGCTCTACCACCAGATATGTGATTATTCCAAAACGTTCTCATCTGTCGAACTGATAAATCTTTTCGGCGATGACATGACAAAGACAGCAGAAAAAAACACGAAGGCACAAGTACTTTACAGAAGAATGGGGTTCCCAAAAACTGGATCATGGTGGGGTCAGAACACATACTCCAACCGGTCCCTCACATCACAGTGATCCAGAAATTACAGCTACAAAAGACCAAACCACCCAAATGAATCACAACATCAGTTTCATCACACCCTGAAGATGCAGAAGAAGTAATTCCTTCCTCTGTAAACAACTCGCCCCATCCACCCACAATACCGGCGAGTGATCCATCAGAATACATCAGAAAATTTTATGACTGGAAAGTTAGTACTAATGATCAATGGATTTTGGATCAGATTGAAGGGTAAGTGTTCAGTTTTCTTCAGACACACTTGTTTTACCAAAAAAAGGGAAAATCAGAGTTAGAGTTACAGACAGTCAAGCAGTAAATTCCAAGACAAGAACAAAAAGAGGATCATTCAATTGGTGCATCACATTCCTTGGGAACATATACCTAATGTCTTCACCCAACAGTTGCCCACAGAAGCCTCAACCGTGTGACCTGGAGAAGACATGTGATATTGACTCATCGAGTGTGGCTCCTGCTGCCGATCCTGGCGAAGGAGTGAGATGAGGTGTACTCACCCAACAGAAGACAGTCGATTCAAATTTACTTTAAACCGGTAGGCAAATGTGTTGAGAAAATTCATTTCAAAATGGACAAATTAAAACACACTGTCAGTCTGATGAAAGGAAACGGGGTTTTTTTTTCCACATAGACCTATTGAACTTAAGTCAAGAACACCCGCTATTCTGCCAACACCGACACACACTACTAAGTACTATTCAGCATAAAATGTGTGTGCATGCAAGTGTTGGTGTGTGTGAGATGTTGACAGGTGAAAAAAATGGCCTGGAGTGAGGGAGCTGCTTCCCTTGTTGCAACTTTACCTTTTTCAGCCTGAAATAGGGTAAAGTATTCATTCATGACTGCTGGACCAGACATCACAGTAAGTTTTTCTCATGCGCACTTTGAATCCAAGCAGACAGGTGCATTAGTCCCGTGGGTAAGCATTGGACTTCCAATTAGAAGGTCCTGGGTTCAGTCTGCCTAGACACCTCTGCCTGCTGGGTAAAGGGTGAAGAATTTTACAATGTCCCAGACTAACATGTTGAAACCTGTCAGTGCCTAAACACCCTTTCTGTGCATACTTGCAGAATATCACATATGAATGGTCAAGATCATGTAAGTCACATCAGCAGGTGACCTATGGAAACATGAGAACACCCAGCGTGTATGATCATTGAAGATGGAATATGCAGACTGTGCAGCAACATGCAGCCTGCAAAGTGAAGGCAAAACAACATTCATACACACATCCAAGAAAAACTGAAACACTTGAAGAAAAAAAGAAAAAACAACCTACGCAAACACACTAGAAATCAGACTGGAATGTGGGAGTTCTAGTTACTTCTACCATCCTGCCAACTAAGTCTCAATCCTGGATGCTTGTCACACACACAAAAATAGACTTTTCATGGTCAAGGTAACTTGTAAAGCAAGACTCCAGGTAAATACCTGTTAATAGGGGTTCAATTTTTTTGCGTACTTAACTGTGTAACATCACATCCTTACTCTCCATCCAGTCCATGCGAGAGAAAAAAATTCAACAATTTTCAGTCTAATGATACAGCGTGGCAGTTTACAGAAACTAATAACTCATGAACGGAAAGCTGAATCTGTTCTGTGGGGCTGTCCTTTTTGTTTCTTTATTTTCCTGAATGTTAAGACGGTGTAAGCTTCTGAGGTGCTAGACAGGAATCTGACAAACCTACTCAAACTTTAATTGATATAATTATAACACTTCAAATCATAAACTAAAGCAGTTTAAAACATAATGATAAAATTATAAAGATTATAAAGCAATTCATAACATAATGATAAAATTATAAAGCAATTTAAAAAGTAATGACAAAATCAAGAAGTCCTTTAAAACGCAATGAACAAGGAATACACTATACTTTATTACTGATACAACTGGCACTGTTACAAGTTACAACTACAGCACTGGTTTTCTTTGGTGGCATGAGCTTCCAAGCTGATATATGCATGCAGTAAATCTACAACTCATGTTTCATTAATCAGTGACATTTTGTTATAAAGTCAGATGTGTTACCCCTCTCCTCACTCAGTTCCACACCCCCATCTCATGTCTGCCATAGATCTGCATATGATGTGTCAGATTCTCTCTCTCTCTCTCTCTCTCTCTCTCTCTATCTCTCTCTCTCTCTGCCTGAGGCTACCCTCTTCACCAAAAAGCAAGGGGGAGCCTTGACACTTTGAAAAAATTAATAAAGACAACAGTCCGATTACTCTGACAACAAATAAATAAATAAATAAATAAGAATACTAAAGTTGCAGCATGTCACTGTGACAAGGATACCCCAGAATTTTATTAGTAAAGAACTGATGTCCACATCGGGAAGCTGTCATGTGCACAGGGTGATACGTGCACATGTTTTTTGTGTCGTGTGCATGGGGTGATGTATGCACATGTTTTTATGTTGTGTGAGCAAGGAATTTCTTTTGTGTGCGCACGCGTAGTATGCTATAGAATTCTAAACTCAGCTCACCCAAGTTGGGTACTTGGGTGGAATAGGTTTTGCTGGACAGTTCGCCAAAAACCACCTTCAGAAAAGGAACTGGAGAAGAAGAAGAAAAAGGAGAAGGAAAAGAAAAAGAAAAAGAATAGAAAGAAGAAGGCGAGAAAGGAAAAGGAGAAAAAGAAGGAAAGAAAGAAAAAGGAGAAAAAGAAGGCGAGAAAGAAAAAGAAGAAAAAGAAGGCGAAGAGGAAGAGAAAGCAGGAGGAGGAGAAGAAAGAGAAGAAGAAGAAGAAAGAAAAAATAGAAAAAGGAGGACAAGAAGAAGGACAAGAAGACGGAGAAGAAAGAGAAGGAAAAAAAAAAGAAGAAAAGAAAGAGGAGGAGATGAAGAAAGAGGAGTAGAGAAAGAGGAGAGAAGGAAAAGAAAGAGGAGCAGGAAGAGAAGAAAAAGGAGTAGAAAAAGAGGAGAGAAGGGAAAGAAAGAGGAGCAGGCGACAAAGAAGGAGGAGGAGACGGAGAAGGAGACGAGGAATAAAGGAGACGAAGTAGGAGGAGAAGAAAGAGGAACAGGAGACGAAGAAGGAGGAGGCAAAGAAGGAGTCGAGAGAAAAAGAGTTAATATGAAGGTGTGTGAATATGAATGTTGAATATGAATGTTGTATGTGTGTTGTTTGAAAATTGTTAGTAAAAAATGTTTAAATTATCATTGTGATTTGTTTAGTGCCATTGGGTGAAAGGAGAGCGTGCGATTGCGTGACGTACGAATGCTTTTTGCATGTTTTGAAAAAAAAAAATTGATTGCATGAGCATGTAACAAGCATGACAGCAATATTATATATTTCTTTATACGTCATACTTTTTCTAAGGTTTCTTTGGGTATTATTACCTAGTATGGCTTATGCCACTTGATGTATTCATGATCTGAACAGTGATCTCTGAGTCTGAGTGATCTAAATGGACAGTAATGGTGAGTTCATTTGCCTTCCAGAAAATATACTGATCTGCAGGTTTTGAATAATCTCCTCCCAACATATAGATAGACCTATAGCAGTACAGCCTACAGGCTATAGGGCCTATACGCTAAACCCTATATTATCCATATTAGCTTGTAAGTTGTATGCTTTTTTTTTTTAATTATGACTATGAGCATCCCTGAAAAAAAACAACTTTTGGCAAATAGCTGTCACTGAGCATAGAATGGAAGTGGCATTAAAGAGGCTAATTTTAAGAATTACATTCTTCTTTGGAATTCAAGCGTTCAGTGCTTACCTTTTCATACGATCACACGTCCACTTGCAACATAGCGTCACTGGCCTCTTTCCTCAACCAGTCCTGAAGAATGATAAATCATAAAGATGTCCACCCTTTCCAGCCCATCAAATGAATGGCGAACAGCTGTACTTCCAGACTCCATTCTCATTTCAGTGACTTTCAGTTGATTGATAAAGCACACTTAGCAGCGGCACTGATTTTGAAAACATGCAGAAACATGTCTACAGTTTACAACCAAACCTCTTTAAACTGTCCGCCATCTTTCAAACAGTTCGTCTGCTGCGTTGCTTTTGTTCAATGAGTACTCTCCCTTCCTATCTATCGCTTGTGCTTTCTGTTTGTATTTATCATGATGGTTGATTGGTTGGTTTGTTAAGTACCGCCAGCTTGTTTAATAAAACAGAAGAAGAATGAAAATGAAACAAAAGCAGGGCAGTAAAGAACAAAATCGTCAGCTATTCTAACAATCTCCCTGTTTCTTAAAAAACTGCAATCTCCCTGTTTCTTAAAAACATATCTGTAAAAGTGTTAACAGAGAAGGGCGCTTGACTTAAAAAACATATTCAAAAGTATAAACAGTAAGAAGTGCTTGACTTAAAAACTATATTCAAAAGTATAAACAGTAAGAAGTGCTTGACTTAAAAACTATATTCAAAAGTTAAACAGTGAGAGGTGCTTGAAAGTATTCAACCGTGAAATGTGAAAGTCTGAACCCAATTTCAAATGGGATTATTCTACGATGCAGCAAATTTTCATGTAATACGTTGTTGTTGTTGTTGTTGTTGTTTTTCAGTTTGTTGTATTTCTGTAAAGCTCAGATTAATGATTTTGTACTCACATTTTTAGAGAAGGTTTTCATTGTATGACTTTGTAAGTGTCGCCATTTTCATCTGTGTTCAAATCAGAGATTATCTGCGATGAATCTGCAATCAAAAAATGTCTATTTTCTGGATTGAAATAATTGCCAGTGTCCCTTCACATCTCTCTGAGAACCTGATGATCAATCAGCTTTTACCATTTGGCCATATAGACGCTTAAAAAATAAAGAAAAGAAAAGAAGCAAAAACAAGCCTTTATTGTTGGAGTTATACAGCTAAATTGGTTCTGTCAATGAGGTTTTTTCCTGAGTTTTTTTTTTTTTTTTAATGCACAGACATCAACATATAATGTAATAACGAAAAATAATATCAGTTCATACACATAAGAGGAACATTGTGGACATCTGACAACATACAGAAAACATATAGCAATATTTCATACATTGGAGGTTTCAAAGTGAACATCAAGATTGAAAAACATGCCATAAAGATAAATTTATTCTCTATTGAGAAAATGGTCATCATCATGTGCCCTGCCGCACGGCGATGGCGATTATGACCTACATATGAATTTGACCCTTGTTGCTGCAAATCAATCTCCCACCCTCTCTGTCCTCAGCCACTCTGCAAGTCCGTCCAATATTTTTTCCCTGGGTCGACCCGGTGCTCTCTTTTCCCTCCAGCTTTGCTGTTGTGACTAGGTGCTCTAATTTCTCTTGCTTGCTGTTTTATACTGCTTTTGTTCAATTCCTACTTATTATAGTAGTTTTCACCTGTATTCATTTATACGTATTTCATCTTGTTGGTAATTTATTTTCGTGTCCATTTCGTCCTTCTAGTGAATGTGTTTGTTTGTTGTTGACTTTTGGGGGGGGGGGGGGAGGGCGGGGTGTGCATGTGAGTGAGTGTGTGTGCGTATTTCCTCATATTTTCCCTGGTGTATTGGTATGTGTGTCATTTCATTGCTTTCTCATTGTACTGGTGGGGGATGTTCTACTACGGAGACCCAGCCATGGCAAACAAAGACCATGACGTCCAAAGAAGACCTTCATCGACCATCTGATCGATGATACGGGCTGTCAGTATGCAATGTCTGACAGAGAAGGATGGAAGAAACGTGTCATGGATAGCCGAGCAAGCTCGACATCATGATGATGATGATGATTGGTATGTGAAGAATACCACATGTCTGAGTTGAGTATCTAATTCCTCAAAGCCTATTTCTTCATTCCTGCTTGCGGCGTGACTGAGGAACAGTTGGCTCTTGGACACAGTTTGATCACCTGAAATGGCAGGTGTGTTAATGATCTATTCAACGAGCTATACTGTGGATTCTCTGTATGTGAACGATCTGTTCAACGATATATACCGTGATCCAAAACAAGTGCGACTGCCCGCGTTCAAGCAAACAGGAACCAGAAAAACACGAAGACAGAATCAGAACGCGTATTTCATACAACCAGACAAGACAGGCGCAAATTTTCGGCCAACTGGCCTTTGTCAAGAGTGAATGCAAGATCGCAAACAAACACCAAATACAAAAAGTAGCAGAAAAAGACCAAAACGTCCCTGTCCAGTCACTGGATGAAACAACAGGGAATTTCAGTTTTTTTCTCCTAATTTTTGGCCAAAAATTTGCGCTTGTCTTGTCTGGTCGTATTAAATAAGCGTTCTGATTCTATTTTCGTGTTTCTCTGGTTCCTGATATAAAATTATACAGAGGTTTTCCTTGTATGTTACTGATCTGTTAACTTGATATGTATTGTGGTTTTTCCTGTATGTTACTGATCTGTTCAATGATATATATTGTGGTTTTTCCTGTATGTTACTGATCTGTTCAATGATATATACTGTGGTTTTCCCTGTATGTTACTGATCTGTTCACTTGATATATATTGTGGTTTTCCTGTATGTTACTGATCTGTTCACTTGATATATATTGTGGTTTTCCCTGTATGTTACTGATCTGTTCACTTGGTATATATTGTGGTTTTCCTGTATGTTACTGATCTGTTCACTTGATATATATTGTGGTTTTTCCTGTATGTTACTGATCTGTTCACTTGATATATATTGTGGTTTTTCCTGTATGTTACTGATCTGTTCACTTGATATATATTGTGGTTTTCCTGTATGTTACTGATCTGTTCACTTGATATATATTGTGGTTTTCCTGTATGTTACTGATCTGTTCACTTGATATATATTGTGGTTTTTCATGTATGTTACTGATCTGTTCAATGATATATATTGTGGTTTTACCTGTATGTTACTGATCTGTTCAATGATATATATTGTGGTTGTCCCTGTATGTTACTGATCTGTTCAGTGATATATACTGTGGTTTACCTGTATGTTACTGATCTGTTCAGTGATATATACTGTGGTTTTCCTTGTATGTTACTGATCTGTTCAATGATATATACTGTGGTTTACCTGTATGTTACTGATCTGTTCAATGATGTATACTGTGGTTTTCCCTGTATGTTACTGATCTGTTCAGTGATATATATTGTGGTTTTCCTGTATGTTACTGATCTGTTCAGTGATATATATTGTGGTTTTCCTGTATGTTACTGATCTGTTCAGTGATGTATATTGTGGTTTTTCCTGTATGTTACTGATCTGTTCAATGATATATATTGTGGTTTTCCCTGTATGTTACTGATCTGTTCACTTGATATATATTGTGGTTTTTCCTCTATGTTACTGATCTGTTCACTTGATATATATTGTGGTTTTTCCTGTATGTTACTGATCTGTTCAGTGGTATATACTGTGGTTTTCCCTGTATGTTACTGATCTGTTCAGTGATATATATTGTGGTTTTTCCTGTATGTTACTGATCTGTTCAGTGATATATATTGTGGTTTTCCCTGTATGTTACTGATCTGTTCAGTGATATATATTGTGGTTTTCCTGTATGTTACTGATCTGTTCAGTGATATATTGTTTTTTCCTGTATGTTACTGATCTGTTCAGTGATATATATTGTGGTTTTCCTGTATGTTACTGATCTGTTAACTTGATATATAATTATTGTGGTTTTCATGTGTGTTAATATTCTGTTCAACGATATATACTGCGATTTTCTGTGTATGTTAATGTTCTGTTCAGTGATATATTGTGGTTTTCCCCTGTATGTTAACCCTTTGCCACCTGCACCCTATCTACCAACTGCAAAACTTAACCCTTTGACTCCCTCACCCTATCCACCAGCTTCCTGCAGGAAGCTGGTGGATAGGTGAGGGAGTCAAAGGGTTAAGTTTTTGCTCTTCCAGCATGGTTGACAAAGAAGGATGCTGTTGGGCAGGCTGCAGGAGTCAAAGGGTTAATGATCTGTTCAACGATACAAACACACACACACACACACACACACACACACACACACACACACACACACACACACACACACATATATATATATATATATATATATATTTGTATCATTGAAGAGATCATTAACACACAGGAAAACGACAATATATATCAACTGGACAGATCAGTATTACATATATATACATTTTCTTTTAGGGCCATCGCACTCAGGGAGGTTACCTTTGCGCTTACCTTTTTTTTTTTTCGTCCCATTTTCTGCACCGTGTATCCAATTCTCAATCCTAAGAAAAAGTAGGTAAGATTTTGTTGAACAGATACAGGTTAATGGGTCAACAAGGCTGACATTAATAGGAAGAAACGACAGAAAGCAAAGGAGGAAGAAAGAAACAAAGAGAGTGACAAAAAAGAGGAAATTTCTAGCACAGAATTTCCAGAAGGTGGGGATACTATTTACACTGAAAGAGCCCCCGGTATCTCCATGGGGAGTACGCTCGTGTATTTGTGAGGGAAACTTGCAGACCCTTGAACATACAACACACAGAGAATGTGCCAGCGTTTACTCATTAGAAAAGGCGTGGCCTGCCAGTTGTAGCTGGCAAGAGAGAACCAGGGCCTGGAAATAAAGTCACAGGAAAAAAAGTCATGGGGAAAAGTCACAGAAACACACGGGGGAAAAGTCATGGGGAAAAAATTCATGGGGGGAAAAGTCACATGAAAAATTCATGGGGGGAAATGTCACAGAAAAAAAAGTCGTGGAAATGCACAGGGAAAAAGTCACGGGGAAAATAGTCACAGAAAAAAAGTAATGGGGAAAAAAGTCATGGGGAAAAAAAATCACAGGAAAAATTCATGGGGGGAAATGTCACAGAAAAAAAAGTCATGGAAATGCACAGGGAAAAAGTCATGGGGAAAATAGTCACAGAAAAAAAGTAATGGGGAAAAAGTCACCGGGAAAAAAGTCACGGAAATCCAACTGGAAAAAGTCATGGGGAAAAAAGTCATGAGGAAAAAAGTCACAGAAATGAAGTGTCAACTTTGGACAGCAGCTCTTTACACTCTAACCAATCTATCACAGGACCCACCCAAAGCTGAAGACCTTCTGGAATGTTTCCATAGCATTTATGTTAGTGGCCGCTGCCGCCAGATTCAGCACCCAGCTACTAGACACCACAACACAGTTCAGCTTGTTAGAATGCGCCATGTACCACCCATGTTTCCTCCAGACGTATGGAATGTCTATAAATCAACAGTAAACAACGAGCCCCGCACAGTAGTTCTGGTTGGTTGAACAGTTGAAATGTTTATAAATCAACAGTAAACAACGAGCCCCGCACAGTAGTTCTGGTTGGTTGAACAGTTGAAATGTTTATAAATCAACAGTAAACAACGAGCCCCGCACAGTAGTTCTGGTTGGTTGAACAATTGAAATGTTTATAAATCAACAGTGAACAACAAAGCCTGCACAGTAGCTGTAGTTGGTTGAACAGTTGAAATGTCTATAAATCAACAGTGACCAATAAATCCCGCACAGTAGCCCCAGTTGGTTGAACAGTTGAAATGTCTATAAATCCACAGTGATCAACAAGCCCCGTACAGTAGCCGCAATAGCTCAGTTGGTTTGAGCGTCGGATTTAGATGCTAATGGTTGTGGGTTTGAATCCCAGGGTGCGCTATATCGAATCCCGGGGTGTGCTTTATTGAAAGTGGCCACTTAACTGTAACATCTTTACATCACTGTTGTTCTGGTGGTGTCAGTATAGGATTAGATAAGTTCCCCTTCCCCCACTTACCTGGGATGGTTATCCCCATCGGCCATATCACCTGAGGTTGGGTGTCGACGTAAAACCTGAACTAAACCAGACCAAGCCCCACACAAACAGCATCTGCAACAGTTGGAACAACACGTTCCACAACCTGGTTGGTCACTACCATCCGTTAATCTGGAAGATCGTTGACTGGTTTAAAAAAGTGGAAGTCACTTGTCCGTACCCTCCTCCAGTAGAATGTCGATTGATCGACCTACTGGGCTGGCCATCTCTTGAGCAGCGAAGAAGAACCACACCCCTGGGGTTCATCTATAAAATCCACCATGGACTAATCCAGTGCCCAATTATCCGGAGCAAGCTAGTCCCACCCCCACCACGACAGCGCCGTACCCACAACCAGCAGTTCTGCCTCATCAACACCAGAACTCAGTACAGAGGTGGCTTATTTCTACCCAGGACTGTTAGGGACTGGAACCATCTTTCCAGTGAAACAGTAGAGGCAGCAACAGTCGACGCTTTTGTGTCGCGAGCCTCCGCCCAACAGTGAGTTTCTGGACACCACGTGGCCCTTACGGTAACGGATTTCAGCTATGTTTACGGACAATGAGAATAGTGAAATGATCGGAGCTTACAAATGGACTGTGTCTACAACACCCTCCCCTTTATGTGCCGGAATGATCATCCTCAAGATCGTGGGCACCAAAGGAAAGAAGAAGAAGAAGAATGCTGTTGGTGACCGGCCAAAACAAGCGTGTCAAGAGATGCCACATTCAAACGCAGGAGCGGATGAGAAACCTTTGCTTAGCATGGTGTGAAGGCAGAAAGCAGAAAGACAGCCGAGATCTTGCGTGGTATAGCCTGGAATATCAGGCTTATTCTTACTCCTATTGTTGCTTACAGCCCAGACAACTACGTATACCCATACCAGGGCTATAACCATTTAAATGCACATACAGTACTTCAACAGGGGAAAAAAAGGAAAAGAAAATTGAGTGCACATATCAATGCATTCGACCACATAATCTAAGGAGATGCCCCTGGTGTTGACCACTCTGTCCAATTTATCGCACAGGGGATTTAAAAAACATACCTGAATACAAATTTAAACATAAATAAGGACAATAAACATACAAGGACGGGTCTAAATTACCTAAAATTGCTTCTGCATATCTCAGTTCCCTAGAGCCAAAAATGCAATTAATAATACATGTATCCAATTATCAGTCCTAAGAAAAAGTATGTAAGACTTTATTGAACACATACAGGTGAATAAACCAATAAGGCAGAAAATGATAAGAAATGACAGAAAGTAAAGGAACAAGGCAGAAACGAAGAGAGTGACAGAAAAGAGGAAATTTCTATCACAGGATGTCCAGACGTGGGTATACTATTTATACTGGAAGAACCCACGGCATCCCCACGGGAGGGCAGGAGCGGCTGAGAAACTTTTGTTTAACACAGTGTGAGACAAAAGATTGTTGAAGAGATCTTTCTTGGGGTAGCCTGGAATATTTGTCTGAACAGAAATATCTGAACAAATTGTGACCTTTCTTCCTGTGACTTTTTCTGTTACTTTATTTTAGATATCTTGGTTCTGTAAAAACTGATGATGGAACCTGCTGTAAAGACATCAAAATAACAACTGGAACGGCAAAGCAAAAAATGGCCCAAGTTAACAATATCTGGAAAGACAGGGATACCAAATGGCTTGAATATTAGACTTTTCAAATGTTTGATCTGGCTAGTCATGATTTATGGCTGCGAAGCCTGGACTCTCAGAAAAACTGATTGCGAAAGAATTGAGGCAGCAGAGATGTGGTTTTATTGGAGACTACTACGTGTCAAATGGACAGACAGAAGAACTAAGGAAAGTGTCCTGGAAGAACTTGGTACCACCAGAAAACTGCTAGCAGACATCAACAAGAGAAGACTAAAATACGTTGGCCATGTATCACGTAGCGAAAAACAGAGGCAAAAAGGAAGAAAGGCAGACCTCCTGTCTCATACATGGAGAACATAACCAACATCAGTGGATTAAATATTCAAGAAGTTGTCCACACAAGTCAAGACAGAGCCGTTTGAAGGAGAATGGCAGTGTCAAAGAGTGCAGCGGTCAACACTGAAGCCAACAGGTGAGATTTAATTTCTGTGACTTTATTTTCCTACAATCGGATAAAGACAGTCATTGTTTTATGATTGTCATGAACAATAAGTAGCCAACAAGCTGTTGCATATATCAACAAGAGCGGTCAGTGAAATTCTACAGAACGCACAAGGAACAGATCATCATCATCATCAAGTGCCCTGCCGCTTGGCGATCATGGCCCTCCATATGTATCTGTCCCTTGCTGCCGCAAGCACATCTTCCACCCTCTCCGTCCTCAGTCACCCTGCAAGTCGGTCCCATATTTTCTCCCTGGGTCTACCTGGTGCTCTCTTTCCCTCCACCTTTCCTGTTGTGACCAAGTGTTCTAATCCCCTTTCCTAATAAAATGGCCTATAAATGTTTCCTGTCTTTTCCTAATCTTCCTTATGAATGATCTTCCTGAGGACTGTCTCGTTTGTTTTCTTTGCTGTCCATAGAACTCTCAACATTCTTCTTAGAAACCACATGTCGACTGCCTCAATCTTGTTCTGGCTTTGCTCGTTGACTGTCCACGCCTCACAACCGTATAACATTAACAGTTCTATGTAACATTCAAGAACTCTCTTCCTGATGTTAATTGATAGGCATTTGTTGATAAGAATGCCTTTCAACTTCTTGAATGCTGTTTTGGCTTAGCCGATTCTGCTGGCTATTTCTGATACATGTGCATCTGCCGTCTGGTGAGATGATCGTTACCAGATATTTAAACTTATCAACCTGTCTCAAGGTTGTGCCGTTTACTGTTATTTTGCATGAGGGGATTTCATGTTTTTTTGCTGATTACCATGACTTCAGTCTTCTTGCTATTTAGCTCCAACCCTTTATTACTACCACCACAACTAGGAGTGACTGGAGCAGATCTGCAAATCAGCCTGACAAAATCAATTTTGGAAGAATTTCAAATTTATTACTGAACATCGAGAACAGATGAAGATAAGGTCCTATATAGCCATAGAAAATCAAACAATTTTGGAAGAATTTAAAATTTGTTACCGAACATCAAGAACAGATCAAGATAACAAGCTCTATAGCGTCACATCTTGGATCTGAAAGATCGGATATTTTTGACACGTCATTTAAAGACGATAACTTAAAAAAAAAAAAAAGATAAATGCACATTAGAATATTTTAAGGAATTCTGTGTTGGTGAAATGAATGAGGCATATTAAGTGTGTATATTTCACACAAGACACACTGCAGGGTGAGCCCATCAAAAACTGTGTTTGTAATCCTCACAATTAATGGTCCAAATTGGCAATTTCAGAACTCATGCATGTTTCCTTTCTGATCAGACTGTCTTTGTCATTTTGAAAGAAATCTCTCAGAACAAAATTGCTACAAGACCCTGGCAAACTATGTGGACATATGCAAGGCATTTGAAATGAATCAGCAGCAAACTTCTTCCATGAAAGCTGAGAATGATAAATAACCCTGTCTTTTTCTAAGAGTGTTGCAAAAAGGTAGCTCTCGTAGCACGCATAACCCAACACACACACACACACACACACATACATACACACACACACACATACATACACACAGACACATCTTTTTCTCCACCTCACTCGCAAACAACAAAAACCATCAGTCTCTTATTTCATATTTTATTTCATGTTAACTCATTCAAACAATGAACATGGCAGCATCGAATGTAATACACTCACTCCTTTTCAGAAATACATGGTCTTCTGACACACAGATATATACAGACATTACTTTCTTCTAAAAAATTTGTGGTTTTCTAATGTACAGATAGACATATACCATGCGTGTACATAACATAAAAATCCTCCCTTGCTCACAGAATAAAGAGAATTTTTTTTCTTAAACACACATGTTCAGCCTCAGGAATAAATTCCTGGGGTATTCCCTTTCTTCCTTTCTCTTGCTAGCTCTCTCTCTCTCTCACACATCCTGGCTATTACTTCCATCCTTCTTCACACCACACACACACACATATCCAGGGTGTCTTTCTGCTTTTCACACACACACTGCACACATTCTGGGTATTCCCTCCTTCACACACACACACATCCTGGGTATTCCCTCCTTCTTCACACACATCCTGGGTATTCCCTCCTTCTTCACACACACATCCTGGGTATTCCCTCCTTCTTCACACACACATCCTGGGTATTCCCTCCTTCTTCTCACACACACATCCTGGGTATTCCCTCCTTCTTCACACACACACATCCTGGGTATTCCCTCCTTCTTCTCTCACACACAATCCTGGGTATTCCCTCCTTCTTCTCACACACACATCCTGAGTATTCCCTCCTTCTTCTCACACACACATCCTGGTATTCCTCCTTCTCACACACACACATCCTGGGTATTCCCTCCTTCTTCTCTCACACACACACACAAAACCTCTTCAATAACAGATATACAATAATACATACAAAATAGTTCTATCCCTGTGCTCAAACACAAGAAAAACGAATGACAGTTCACATTTGATTAAGTAAAATATGCTTCTGGTTTTTATCTGCTTGAATGCTAATAGTCATTCTGACTCAGATTCTGCACTGAAAATCATTCCAGCCACATGAATCTGTCTACCAGAGGCGGGACTGAGTCAACTGAAAAAAAAAAAAAAAAGCAATATAGGGGGGGTCATGCTCCCATGGAAAATTTTTTAAAGTTTAAATGAAACGTGCTATCTGGCACATTTTGAGGAGAACAAACATGCATAACCTCTGTAAATCCGTAACTACAATTTATAAACTTTCACCAAGGCCTAGGACCTTTTTCCATTACTTTATGTCAAATATTTTGAACCTACACACACATGGCTACATCCCAGGGTTTGTCACCTCCCCACCTTGCCATTCGGTTTGTAAACAAGGTAACTGATGACTGGATCCAATGGGTCTGCAATGCATGGACAGCCCCCCTTTGCTTGGTAAAATAGCTCTATCTAGTAGCACTGGGAGCTTGGGAGGTGATTGTCCGGAGGGTGGCGAGGCATTGGTGCTCCGGGCTCCATCCGCAACCCTTGAGGTATTTCTTGTTACACTGAATGCAACATGCAGAGCCAAGGATATGCCAAACATTTAAGAATTACCTTTAGAAAACACTACAACTTGAAGAAACCATGAGGAGTGGTTTGCTGTGTCTTGACTGTGAGGTGGGTATTTTGTTGAGCGCACATGATCATGATGATGATCTCCTAGACTAGTGCAACTTTTTCACTTTTACTTTTCATCTGCTTGTGTAGTGCATTTTCAGGCGAAAGAGGAGGCACTAAACAAGCCCTGAAGTTTTATCTTTTCTTGTGAATCGACCAAATATTTCTTCTCCAACAACTTCCTCTGTCCAATCCCACATCTAAAATTTGTCACTTCTCTTTAGTGAAATGTTTTTCTATGCTCAACAGTGTCCAACATGATTACCAGCATTTCGTCTTCAAAGTAAGCTAGTTGTTCTCAAAATTTTCACTGATGCTACTCGTAATGAAACGTTTGCTGATGGAATGAAGTTTGGATGAAGTAGCCTTCTCCACTTATGTCACTGAATCTTCAATTTCTTTTCTTCTTTGTAAGCAAATGAAGGAACTAAGGAGCTAAGACTTTGGTTCCGTGGAAATCCATGAATTCAAGGAAGAGTCCCATCCCTGGTCTACACACGCATAACATAATACTAACACAAACGGAACTGATAATGACTGACACGACAGTAAAACTTCTGTTTCTGTTCAGCATTCCACCATCTTTTCCAGTAAAACTATGTGCAAAAATCTACTTTCAAAGGTCAGAAAAAAAAAATCAAACTGGCAGAAAAAAACAAACAAATGAATACCATCTACAGTGGAATCATCTTGAAGTACCCCCCCCCCACCACCCCCCTTGTTTGCTGCACCTCCTCCAAACGTGACTATTCTGCTAAGAATGAGCCAAAAACTCAGTGCAATACAGCATCTGTCAGCTCACAAACAATCACGTTTTTTCTTAAGGAGTCAGGTCCTTCACAGCTTTCGTCCTCACACGTCCATGGATGACAAACGAAGCTGAATGCAGTCGACAGCCAACTGCGCTAATGCTTCTGTTTTCTGTCATTCTTCAGCCATCGATCTCTGACTTAACCCCATCGCTGCCAAAGTGTAAATAAAATTAAAAAGGTGAATCACCTGTGCCACGGAGTTTTAAACGTCTCGACTTAAAATTAAAAAAAATTCATATCTCTTCATCCAGCCCAGAAAACCCCACAACACTATAAATTTTCTTGTTCAGTATACTTTACAACACATCAGGAGCGGCAGTAGTTTCGTTTTTACGATCGCCAGTGCTAGTAATGTCCACTTCGACTCGTATCTGGGTCAAGTCCGACTGAGGACATCAACACCGAAATATCGCCTGCATGCGCTAAATTACTGTCATTTTCGCTCTTATCGACAGACTGCAAATGAGAATCAGCTCCACAAGTAATGATTTCTGCAACTTCTTTTGCTGCAGAAGTTGTTTTTCGGGTCTGATCGACGCTCAGTGTTGAAGCGAGTCCGTCAGCCATTGTTTACACTCGCTGAATAGTAATCAGCTGTATGGGTCACATTTTCAACCGCACGGGCAGAAAAGACCGTAAAATGTCACACATACACAATTAGCATCGATGTGTAGAGGGAATACTGAAGTTTCCGTTGATATCTCATACGTCACTGAAAGCGTTGGGGTTTTCTGGCTAAAAACAGGAAAAGTCGGCGACCGAATATTTGGTCGGAAGCACTGAACGGGTTAACACTTTACATACAGCAAATCAGATTTTTGGCAACGCTGTCATCTCCTAACCAATACAGGAGATAACTCTTGGAACTTTTTTACTTAATGGCTACCTGGCTGAACCTGTCTCTCAGTGAAAAAAAGGTACTTACTGTGTAGCTTTCATCGGCGATCCGGCCGACTTCTTCAGCGCAACTGCTGGGTTGAGAACTGGCTTCAGTGTGCACCGCACTTTTTTTTTACTGTCTGCTATGTCATAATTGACTTTTCAATAGATTCGTGACAGACGACACGAGAAAAATCCGAGGTTGTATGATGCTTCTTCTGTCAAACCAGCAATATAAGTGTCCACAAGCACTAACAACGCGGTGCAGTGCAAGAACCAGTTTTCAAACCGCATGGACTCACAAGCTAATAAAGCGCTTATAAGGCTGGGTCTCCGAATCAATACCAGCAAAGTCTGGACAAACCCACTCTTCTTCCACCCAACCCTACCTCCACCCTCCCAGCTGAAATTCAGATTTCAGACTTCTTGTCCGTCCCCATCCCCCTCATGCCCAATCCCCACACAGGTCGCAGGTCATCAGAGAACAACATCAGGATCAGCTCTGTCCTCCGCCTCCAGTTTAGCGATTTCCGCTTTCAACTTGGCGTTGGCTTCCTTGCTGGCCTTAAGACGATCGTTCAGCTCAGAGATTTCATACCGGATCTTGTTCTTGGCCGACAGAATGTTGCTTAGAGTTCGCTCCTTCTTTTCTTCAACTGCAACAAGAGTGTAACAGATACAGACAAAATGAGGATCAGTTGTGTGGAAAGTAGTGTACAACGAACACTACAGTGAGAGTTAGTAGTAAGCAAAATGTACAATGAATGTACTGTGTTAAGCTGTATGGAAAATGTACAATAAATGTACTGTGTTAAGCTGTATGGAAAATGTACAATGAATGTACTGTGTTAAGCTGTATGGAAAATGTACAATAAATGTACTGTGTTAAGCTGTATGTAAAATGTATAATGAATGCATTGTGTTAAGCTGTATGTAAAATGTATAATGAATGCATTGTGTTAAGCTGTATGTAAAATGTATAATGAATGCATTGTGTTAAGCTGTATGTAAAATGTATAATGAATGTACTGTGTTAAGCTGTATGTAAAATGTATAATGAATGTACTGTGTTAAGCTGTATGTAAAATGTATAATGAATGCATTGTGTTAAGCTGTATGTAAAATGTATAATGAATGTACTGTGTTAAGCTGTATGTAAAATGTATAATGAATGCATTGTGTTAAGCTGTATGTAAAATGTATAATGAATGCATTGTGTTAAGCTGTATGTAAAATGTATAATGAATGTACTGTGTTAAGCTGTATGTAAAATGTATAATGAATGCATTGTGTTAAGCTGTATGTAAAATGTATAATGAATGTACTGTGTTAAGCTGTATGTAAAATGTATAATGAATGCATTGTGTTAAGCTGTATGTAAAATGTATAATGAATGCATTGTGTTAAGCTGTATGTAAAATGTATAATGAATGCATTGTGTTAAGCTGTATGTAAAATGTATAATGAATGTACTGTGTTAAGCTGTATGTAAAATGTATAATGAATGCATTGTGTTAAGCTGTATGTAAAATGTATAATGAATGTACTGTGTTAAGCTGTATGTAAAATGTATAATGAATGTACTGTGTTAAGCTGTATGTAAAATGTATAATGAATGCATTGTGTTAAGCTGTATGTAAAATGTATAATGAATGCATTGTGTTAAGCTGTATGTAAAATGTATAATGAATGCATTGTGTTAAGCTGTATGTAAAATGTACAATAAATGTACTGTGTTAAGCTGTATGTAAAATGTATAATGAATGTACTGTGTTAAGCTGTATGTAAAATGTATAATGAATGCATTGTGTTAAGCTGTATGTAAAATGTATAATGAATGCATTGTGTTAAGCTGTATGTAAAATGTATAATGAATGCATTGTGTTAAGCTGTATGTAAAATGTATAATGAATGTACTGTGTTAAGCTGTATGTAAAATGTATAATGAATGCATTGTGTTAAGCTGTATGTAAAATGTATAATGAATGTACTGTGTTAAGCTGTATGTAAAATGTATAATGAATGCATTGTGTTAAGCTGTATGTAAAATGTACAATAAATGTACTGTGTTAAGCTGTTTGTAAAATGTACAATAAATGTACTGTGTTAAGCTGTATGTAAAATGTACAATAAATGTACTGTGTTAAGCTGTATGTAAAATGTATAATGAATGCATTGTGTTAAGCTGTATGTAAAATGTATAATGAATGTACTGTGTTAAGCTGTATGTAAAATGTATAATGAATGTACTGTGTTAAGCTGTATGTAAAATGTATAATGAATGCATTGTGTTAAGCTGTATGTAAAATGTACAATAAATGTACTGTGTTAAGCTGTATGTAAAATGTATAATGAATGCATTGTGTTAAGCTGTATGTAAAATGTACAATAAATGTACTGTGTTAAGCTGTATGTAAAATGTACAATAAATGTACTGTGTTAAGCTGTATGTAAAATAAATGTACTGTGTTAAGCTGTATGTAAAATGTACAATAAATGTACTGTGTTAAGCTGTATGTAAAATGTACAATAAATGCACTGTGTTAAGCTGTATGTAAAATGTATAATGAATGCATTGTTAAGCTGTATGTAAAATGTATAATGAATGTACTGTGTTAAGCTGTATGTAAAATGTATAATGAATGTACTGTGTTAAGCTGTATGTAAAATGTATAATGAATGTACTGTATTAAGCTGTATGTAAAATGTAATTCATTGTGTACGTTGTACATAAAATATGCATTGAATACCAACACATCAAAATTCCTTGGACACAATACATGAATGACTACCATAAAACAGTTTTCAAATCTTATGTTCTGTATGACTATAAGAAGGAAAAGCAGTTAGCACAAGGTTTACTGTGATCAGTGTATCTATCATAAAAAATTATCCCAAACTTCCTTTTATTTAAGAACACTAATTATTTATTTATTTTTGTTCTCATTTCTTACCGACAATATTAGTTTTTTTGTGTGCACCATTATCTACATTATACTGTTTCTTTTACAATTTTGATAGGTATCTTTTTATATACAAACATGCATGTCTCTGTGTGCCTGCATGAGCAAGCGCACATTTGTATATATGCAAGAGAATGTGCATGAATGAGAGAGAGGGAGAGAGAGAAAGAGAGAGAGAGGGGGGAGAGAGAGAGAATGTGTGTGTGTGTGTGTGAGTTTGAGTGTGTGGTGTGTGTGTGTGATGTGTGTGTGTGGTGTGTGTGTGTGTGTGTGTGTGTGCGTCGTGCGTGCGTGCGTGTGCGTGCGCGTGTGTTCATTCCTGAATCAACAGTCCCCTGATGAAGACCACACACAGGATGAAGTACCAGGCTCAAAAGTCTAGTTTGTTGTCATGTTTTTTGGTTTATCTGCAATATACATACATATGTATGTATGTATATGTATGTATATGTATGTATGTGTGTATATGTATGTATCGACCTTGTTAAGATCACTTTTGACAAGTGTTGATGAACTCACAGTCAGTTTCATGTTTGTAGGTTCCAACACATATGGCTCGTACGTTGGACAACATCTGCTGCATGGCACTGGTAGGGTCTTGAAATACCTGTGCACACACACACACACATACACACACACACACACGCACGCAGGCAGGCACGCAGGCAGGCACGCACACACACACACACACACACACGCACGCAGGCAGGCACGCACACACACACACAAACATACACACCACACGCATCCACACACACACACACACGTTAACCCCATGACTGTTTCCTACACACACACGTTAACCCCTTCACTGCTTCCTACAAACACCCATGACGTCCAGTGAAGGGGAAGCAGTGCAATTATGAATAAATATCCACAACACCCCCTCCCCTTTTAACCCTTTGACTCCTGCACCCCATCCACCATCTACAAAAACTTAACCCTTTGATTCCCTCACACTGGCTTCCCGCAAAGGATAAAGCTTTGCTTTGCTGGCAGGGTTGGCAATACAGAATGCTGGTGGACAGTATGCCGAAGTCAAAGGATTAAGGAGCAGGCACGGCGCACAAAGCCCAGATACTTTAGTTGGTGGTTCTGCCCTGCCAGCTATTAATAGCGCTCATCTTTCCCCTTCCCTTCCACTCCCCACACCCTTTTCACCCGTCCCGCTGCCGTGTATAGAGCACTCAGGGCTTGAGCACAAAGGCGCGCTACAGAAATAAGACTTTGGTCGACCCTGCCTGGCTAAAAATAGCACTCGCAGGCGATGCCAGCTCGCAACTAAAGGGTGTCAGAATGGCTGGGAAAATGCAGCCGTGCAGGGTCTGTTTTGGTATAAACAATATCCTCATTTTGTGCAGTAGAAATTCCCACTTTTTCATCACACTCTTTCTACCTTTTCATCCCATCACCTCCTTCTCTCTCTGTCTGCATTGTCCATCCATTCACCTGCAGCTTTTCAAATTTTCTTACTTTTTCCTTTTTCTTTTTTTTCTTTGTTTAATACTTTTAGGATCATTGCACTCAGGGAGGTTACCTTTGTGCTCACCTTTTTTTTTTTTTCGTCCCATTTTCTACACCACTTTAACAGCCACAGAAGCTGAAACAGTTTTTACTATGTGATGATGAGGATGTCGATGTGGACGATAATCATGATGCTATGGAGTTCCATCTAGGATTGAGACTGCGTGACAGGGCTGTACTCTACGTTTGTCATAATATATCCTGGCGTCAACCAGGCCTGAGAGATACAGACACCTGTGGTGTTGGTCAGAAGATTTGAGCAATACCCTCAATGAAGTGAATGAGACTCGACTGTATGGTTCCAGTCTTCCCAATGAGCCAATAGCACGCCCAACTCTGGGTAGGAGCCGGTTAGAGCCGAAAAACCCACAATGATTTTTGAAAGTATTGATGAGGATTCGAACCCACAACCTTCCAGTCGGTAGTCCGTTGCGTTAACCACTACATCAAGGTGACTGTTTTTTTTTCTTTTTCTTCCTCATCTTGTGCAACACTCCTGTGTCACAACCCGCATACCTTTCATTTCATTATCTCCAACATGCCTCCAGACCCACCCAAACTAAGGTCACCCTAACAATACGGCATGAAGGGCCATAGAATTTGCCAGGTCACCCTAACAATACGGCATGAAGGGCCATAGAATTTGCCATACTTTTCATAATGCTATGTTTTTTCCAAAAGACTGAAGTCATGGTGATCAGTAAAAAAAAAACATGTTGATCAGTAAAAAACATGAAATCCCCTCATAATACAAAATAACAACAAACGGCACAACCTTGAGACAGGTTTGATAAATTTAAATACCTGGGAACGATCATTTCACCAGACGGCAGATGCACATCAGAAATAGCCAGCAGAATCGGCCAAGCCAAAATGGCATTCAAGAAGATGAAAAGCATTCTTACCAACAAATGCCTATCATTTAACACCAGGAACAGAGTTCTTGCACGTTATATAGAACTGATAATGTTACACGGTTGTGAAGTGTGAACAGTCAACAAGCAAAGCCAGAACAAGATTGAGGCAGCCGAGATGTGGTTTCTAAGAAGAATGTTGAGAGTTCCATGGACAGCAAAGAAAATAAACGAGACAGTCTTGATGGAGGCAGACACAAGAAGATCATTCATAATAAAGATTAGGAAAAAACAGACAACATTTATTATAGGCCATTTTATGAGGAAAGGGGAATTGGAGCACCTGGTCACAACAAAAAAAGCTGGAGGGAAAGAGAGCACCAGGTAGACCCAGGGAGAAAGTATTGGACGGACTTGCAGAGTGGCTGAAGACAGACAGAGTGGAAGAGTTGCTTGCAGCAACAAGGGATAGAAAGGCCATTATCGCCAACGCCATGTGGCAAGGCACTTGAGATGATGATGATTTTCTTTCCCTCTGCCCCAACTTATATCTGTCCCCTGATCTCTTCATGAGTAGTTTGCATGGAAAAAACAAGTAGTTACACAGCAAAATGTGTACTTTGGGTGTTCATGTTCATATTGCTTATACTCTTAAAGCCCAGCTCATTACTAGAGCCAAATCTGGGCTAACACCATGTTAAAAACACCACACAGGTAAAATAAAAAAACAACACTTAAAAACTAAGCTCACTATTACCCTTGCAAGTCTAAAATGCATTTAAAGAAAAACATTCTCATATACAAAATCTTATCACATGAAATCCATTGATCTCTTGTAAGAACTGGAAAATTGCATCTAGAGGGACATCTCTAAAGAGGTTCTTTAAAACTTGACTCACACACCCTATCCACCAGCAGCAAAAACTTAACTCTTTGACTCCCTCTCCTATCCACCAACTTCATGCAGGAAGCTGGTGGACAGGGTGAGGAAATCAAAGAGTTAAGTTTTGTTTTGCTAGCATGGTTGACAATGCACGATGCTGGTGGACAGGTGCAGGAGTCAATGGACTACGGAGTCCGCTGCGTAGTGCTTATGTCTCATATTGTGCAGGTCCAAGCATTCAATAAGGAGGTGTCTGATGCTCAGTGGCTTGTCACATGGTATACACCACGCTGCTTCTTCATTTTTTAAAAGGTATGAATGAGTGTAGGATGTGTGACCTGTGTGTAACCTACCTAAGTGACTATACTTTAAATCAACCAAAGAAAATACAGCATAGTGCTGACTCAGTTACAGATGTCCGGTGTCACACTGTACCAGTACAGTACTAATCTAGCAGGATAGCTATTGAATTCACTAAGTCACAGATACAGTATGCACAAAACTCAAACATCAAGAACATGCTGGTTGTGTTCAACGCTGTTGTTAAGTATTGTAATTAATATACATATAGTATACTATAGCTACAGCAGTGAAAGAGTGGAAAGCCCTTGTGGGCGCATCTACTCCTGTACGCAGCCTACCCTCTGCGACTGAGAAACGTGACAGGGACTTTAATGCTTGGTTGGAGTGCCACTTCTATGATAATTTCATTAGGAACCAGAAACAAAAGACAAAAAAAAAAAAAAGAAAAAAGAATCAGAATGCATGTTTAATACAACCAGACAAGAATAAGAGAATGGTTGTCAGTATGTCTTTGTCGTCTTGCAGTGTTTTGCATTTATTTGTTTATTCTTCCAAAAACTTAATCCTTTGACTCCCTCACCCTACCCACCAGTTTCACGGCAGTTCAGGATGCTGTTGGGCAAGGAGAGGGAGTCAAGGGATTATTCATTATGTATTGTCTGGTCTTGTCTGGTTGTATTAAATAGTGTTCTGATTCTTTTTTTGTGTTTTTTTTTTTATTCCTATTTGCTTGAAATGGGCAGTCACACTTGTTTTGGATAATTTCATTAGTTTGAAAATTTTGTAATAAGCCATATTCAAGTTACGCAGTCGCATAAAGGAATGTGTAGCTGCGTAACCTTGCAAAAAATGTGCACTCTTCTGTGACTAAAACGTAATGTAGGCAAGACTTTGCAAAAATTACGTTTTCTGACGTAATTTAGGTTCAAAAAATGTGCATTTTCTGTGACTAAACGTAACATAGGCAGGATTTTGCAAAAAAAAGTGCATATTTCTGTGATAAGTACTAGCAGACTTTAACGTGCAATTTGTGAGTAAGCAGACTTGGCAAAAAGTGCCACTTTTCTGTGACTAAAATAGGCAGGACTTGGCAAAAAACGTGCACTTTTCTGTGACTAAAATGCAGGACTTGGCAAAAAACGTGCACTTTCTGTGACTAAATGCAGGATTGGCAAAAAACATGCACTTTTCTGTGACTAAAATGCAGGACTTGGCAAAAAACGTGCACTTTTCTGTGAGTAAAATGCAGGACTTGGCAAAAAACGTGCACTTTTCTGTGACTAAAATGCAGGACTTGGCAAAAAACGTGCACTTTCTGTGACTAAAATGCAGGACTTGGCAAAAAACGTGCACTTTTCTGTGACTAAAATGCAGGACTGGCAAAAAAATGCACTTTTCTGTGACTAAAATGCAGGACTTGGCAAAACGTGCACTTTCTGTGAGTAAAATGCAGGACTTGCAAAAATCGTGCACTTTCTGTGAGTAAAATGCAGGACTTGGCAAAAAACGTGCACTTTTCTGTGAGTAAAATGCAGGACTTGGCAAAAAACGTGCACTTTTCTGTGACTAAAATGCAGGACTTGGCAAAAACGTGCACTTTTCTGTGACTAAAATGCAGGACTTGGCAAAAAACGTGCACTTTTCTGTGACTAAAATGCAGGACTTGCAAAAACGTGCACTTTTCTGTGAGAATCGGACTTGCAAAAAACGTGCACTTTTCTGTGACTAAAATGCAGGACTTGGCAAAAAACGTGCACTTTTCTGTGACTAAAATGCAGGATTTGGCAAAAAACGTGCACTTTTCTGTGACTAAAATGCAGGACTTGGCAAAAAACGTGCACTTTTCTGTGACTAAAATGCAGGACTTGGCAAAAAACGATGCACTTTTCTGTGACTAAAATGCAGGACTTGGCAAAAAACTGCACTTTTCTGTGACTAAAACGTAACTGTCTTCTGCACCACCCCCTATCTCACTATCCCCACACTACTCATTTTGATCTCCAACTCATCTCCAAACCCACTAAACTTGAGGTCACTATGTGAACAGGGCCTGAAAGGCATAGAAATGATCATTATTAACCCTTTGACTCCTGTGTCTTATCCATCAACTGCAGAAAACTTAACCCTTTGACTCCTCACCCTATCTACCAACTGCAAAAACTTAACCCCTTTGATCCCTCACCCTATTCATCAACAGCAAAAACTTAACCTGCAGGAAGCTGGTGGATAGGGTGAGAGAGTCAAAGGGTTAAGGTTATGCTTTGCTGTCATGGCTGACAGTGCAGGATGCTGGTGGATAGGGTGAGGAAGTCAAGATATTATTATTATGCACATCCCAAAATGAACATGCTTCCAACTGAGAGATGACTGTGCTAAAAGGCAGAAGAAGAAGAAGAAGGGAAGAAGAAGACGGAAGAAGGAGAGGAGAAGAAGGAGAAGGAGAGGAGGAGGAGGGAGAAGAAGAAGAAGAATCGAAGACAGAGAATCCGAGAATCGAAGAGAAGGCGAAGAAGAAGAAAAGAAGAATCGAAGAGAATCCGAAGAAGAAAAAGAAGAAGAAGAATCCGAAGAAGAAGAAGAAGAAAAAGAAGAATCGAAGAAGAATCGAAGAAGAAGAAGAAGAAGAAAAAGAAGAAGAAGAAGAATCGAAGAAGGCGAAGAAGAAGAAGAAGAAGAAGAAAAGAAGAAAAAGAAGAAGAAGAAGAGGAAGAAGAAGAAGAAGAAGAAGAAGAAGGAGGACAAGGAGAGGGAGAAGGGAAAGAAGAAGGAGAAAGAAGAAGAAGGAAGAGAGAGAGGGAGAGAGAAGAAGAGAAGAAGAAGAAGAAAAAGAGAAGAAAGAAGAAGAAGAAGAAGGAAGAAGGAAAGAAGAGGAAGAAGAAGAAGAAGAAGAGAAGAAGGAGAAGAAGGAGGAGGAAGAGAGAGAGGAGAAGAAGAAGAAGAAGAAGGAAGAAGGAAAGAGGGAGAGGGAAGAGAAGGAAGAAGGAAGGAAGGAAGAAGGAGGAAGAGGAGGAGAAGAAGAGAAGAAGAAGAAGAAGAAGAAGAAGGAAGAAGAAGAGAGAAGGAGAAGAGAGAGGAGAGAGGGAGGAGGAGGAGGAGGAGGAGGAGGAGGAGGAGGAGGAGGAGGAGGAGGAGGAGGAGGAAGAAGAAGAAGAAGAAGAAGAGAAGAAGAAGAAGAAGAAGAGAGAAAGAAGGAAGAAGGAGAGAAGAAGGAAGAGAGGAGGAAGGAGGGAGGGAAGGAGGGAGGAGGAGGAGGAGGAGGGAGGAAGAAGGAAGAAGAAGGAGGAAGAAGAAGAAGAAGAGAAGAAGAGAGAAGAAGAAGAGAAGAGAAGAGAAGAGGAGGAGAAGAAGAAGAAGAGAAGAAGAAGAGAAGAGAGAAGAAGAAGAGAGAAGAAGAAGAAGAGAAGAAGAAGAAGAAGAGAAGAAGAAGAAGAAGAAGAAGGTGAGGCTTACCAGCTCGTCATAGAATTCTGCCACCAAGGATTTCTTGCCCAGCATGATGTCTGTTTCTGTCTGGAACAACTTCAGCAGATGGTAGATGGTAACCTGTACAGTAAAAAAAACCAAAAACAACCCCCAAACCAATAAACAATTTCAGTTTCAGTCTCTCAAGATGACGTCTCTGAATGAATTCCATATGCATTAATGTCACAGGTGCCATGTGTATGGTGATCAAAACATAAAGAAAGACCAAGCGAATGTTTTGCCGACATTCACAAACACAAGCTGACAGAAAACACACACACACACACACACACACAAGCACACACATGCACGTACGCACGCAGGCAGGCACACACACACACACCCTGGGTATTCTCTCCTTCTTCACACACACACACACACACACACACACACAGACACACGCGCGCACACACACAGACACACGCACGCGCGCACACACATACACTCGCACACACACACACACACACAAACACGCGCAAACACACACACACACACACAAACACACACACAAATACTGACCGGCCTCTCGTTGGGGTCATTAAAGTAGACCTTGATGATGATCTCAAACTCTCCCCATCCCGTCTCTGTCACCTCATAGGGTGGCTTAAGCACCACTGAAACACAAAACACACAGATGGGATTTTAGCAAAACAAGCTTTATCAGTCTGTAGATATACATATGTACCAAAAAGATGAAAAGCGTTCTTGCCAACAAATGCCTTTCAATCAACATCAGGAAGAGAGTTCTTGAATGTTACATAGAACCAACAATGTTATACGGTTGTGAGGATTGGACAGTCAACACGCAAAGCCAGAACGAGATTGAGGCAGCCAAAATGTGATTTCTAAGAAGAATGTTGAGAGTTCCACGGACAGCAAAGAAAACAAACCAGACAATCTTGATGGAGGCAGACACATAAAGATCATTGATAAGAAAGATTAGGAAAAGACAAGCAACATTTATAGGCCATTTTATGAGGAAAGGGGAATTAGAACACCTGGTCACAACAGGAAAGCAGGACGGAAAGAGAAAACCAGGTAGACCCAGGGACAAAATAGTGGACGGACTTGCAGAATGGCTGAGGACAGACAGGGTGATAAATAGGAGAGCAGTCTGACTATCACATATAGTAAATCCACTGTGACCAAAAAAAATGAATATGAATTGAATATGAATATGAAATGAATGTGGATGTGAATATGAATGTATGAATGATACTAATGCTATATGGAGTTCCATTGTCTGTGGATTCAAGACTGTTAAGACTGAGGATTGTACTCTAACCCTTTTAACTCTAGGGAGGTACAAACACCCGTAGTTTTTGTCATCAAACTGGTGTAAACCCTCAGTGACGTTTCTGTGAAGTGGACGACAACCGACTGTGTGTGGTCAATCTTCACAATAAGACCACAGTACACTCAACACGGGTTTGGATCTGGCTTAGGCTACGTTCATACTGGCACTCACGACTGTAGTGCGGACGGAAAAAAACGTATATGCGTGAGAAAGGTGTTCATACTTATCAGCACGCTCTCCGTCCTTGAGGAAGAAGGGAGGCTAGCGCTGCTTATTTTCTAGTAAACATGGCACTGACGGGGCGACAGAAACTGATTTTGTGGTGGTGGTGGAAGAGAAGAAACACGAAGCATCGAACAATTCACCGTTTTTCTGTGCACCCAATTGACAGATCATGAAAGGTGCATGGAAAGTATTATCACTTAATGCCTGAACTACTGTCAGATAAACAGAAATGTGCAAAATATCCATAATGTTCTAAAGGAAAGGTCGATTCCTGACTTTGGAAATCAGTTTGTCGTCTTCCATCTTGTTTAAAAATGACTGAAAATTTCAGTACAGTACAGTCTCTTGATCCGCACACACGTACAGAAGCGTTTCAGTATGAACGTGCAGAGGATGGCCAGTGATAAAAAAGAAGGGTTGGCCTCGAACTCACGACTTCTGTCCGTCCGCACACACAACTGAAGTGTAGCAAGCACGCACGACTTTTTTTGCAGCCGTGGTCGTGCATGCGTGTCTGTGGCAGTATGAACATCTTCGCTCAGCGAGTAAAAATAAAGAGGAGTTTTTCCCACCCGCATGATTTTTGTCCGCCCGCACGACAGTCGCGAAGGCCAGTATGAACGTACCCTTAGCCTGAAAAATGTCACAGATTTGAACTGATGACTGACGGAATCTGAATGCAGAACCTCTCTTTTTCATGCTTTTGGTCTGTTGCACTGCTCACACTTTTGTCATGGAGACTCCTCATCATCATGTGCCTGCCGCATGGCGTTGGCCATCATGACCCTCCACACAAAACTATCCCCTGACACCGCAAGAACATCTCCCACCATCTCTGTTTTCAGCCACCCTGCAAGTCTGTCCAATATTTTCTCCCTCGGTCTACCTGTTGTTCTCTTTCCCTCGTTGACTAGTCCATCCAAAACACATACCTCTGTTAGGATTTGGATAGCTCTCGTGCAGTTTGAAGTGAACCTTCTTCACATAGGCCGACATGTCCTGCAAGTCACAACAGCTGATTTAGTGCTCAATGTATCAAATATATATTAATCAAAGGACATAACTCTTGAGAATTATCTCCCATGTTGTATAGAACTTCTCAAATCTAACACAGTTTGCGCTACCCATTCAGCTAGCATAGAAGCAGATACAAAGTACAAAAACAGTAAGCTCAGAACACTCCTCAAATATATAAAATATATCATTTCCAGTCCAGTGCCTACTACACAGTATACCATACATTCAAACATTTAGCTTTAACTCAATGGAGTCGCAGTCAAATAGTGCTTGTCGACCCCTGAAATCGTGTGTTTTCGGCCATTTTAAAAAAAAATATTACAAAATAACCAGACAAGATAGAAACAAACAGTAAAGTGCAAAAAAAAGGCAGAAGCTTGCTGCATCAGATTCTGCTCACAATTTGTGTGCTGATTTCCCACTTGAATGTAGAAATTACTCCAATTAAGAGTATCCAAACAGCATTCCAAACAAAAGTTTTGAACCACATGATCGACCACATAGCGATGTCACTTAAGCCAATGCTAGGGACAAACTCGTCATCTGAATCCAATAGATCATCCTATCTTCTACAGATAATTCACCAACAAGATCTAATTCATCATCAGATCCTTCAGCTTGGATGATATCGATCGCCTCTTGCACAGAAAACATACGCCGTTCCGAAGTCGCCTTGCCGCCATTTTGAAAATAGGTGAATACAGCGTCGCTTACTGACTCTAGAAATTTCGTTAAAACAAAGACTGTATGATGATTAGATACGGTCTAAGGGAAGCAATCGATGCATAGATGATTATACTTTGACTTTCAGGAGTTTTCTCCCTCGAATACTGCTCATGTTATAAATTAAAAAAAAAGGCATTTTCTGACGGCACCAGCCTGCCGTCACGACTACGACCGCGGTACAAATGGGCGGCAGCGGACTGCCGTCAAGACGGCATAGTGTTAAGAATCACAGAATGCTAATGTGCATATATCAATCTTTCTCATTTGCATAGCAGACTGTTACTGTTTCTGTTGTTCAAAGCCCAGCCGACTAAGCAGAGCCATATCAGGAATACAGCCATCTCAAAAAATACACCATACCTCACTGGAGAAGACAAAAAATACACCATACCTCACTGGAGAAGACAAAAAATACACCATACCTCACTGGAGAAGACAAAAAATACACCATACCTCACTGGAGAAGACAAAAAATACACCATACCTCACTGGAGAAGACAAAAATACACCATACCTCACTGGAGAAGACAAAAAAAAAAAAGAATACCGGAAAAGAAAAGTAAGTACACACATCAATGCATTCATACATGTGCATAGTCTTAGGACATGCCCCTGACCACTCTGTCCCATTTATCAGGGCTTAAAACAGGAGGAGGAAAAAAACACTGAAACTTGGGGGGTCCGGGGGTTTGCTTCCCCGGGAAAATTGTTTAAAAACCAAGTGTAAATCTATGCCATTTCGCGCTTTCTGGACATAATTTCAAGAGATGTTTAGTACATAAAAATTGCTGTAAACACAAAGTTAATTATTACAGGAAGATATATTGTTTTTTCCAAGAAGTCCGACCGGAAACTTCTTCCAAGAAAATCAGGGGCCATAACTTGCGCGCCATTGCTATGAACGCTTGCAAGCCGATCACGGATGCCTTGCTCCTTTTGTTTTTTTTGTTTTTGTTTGTTTGTTTTGTTTTTTTGTTTTTGTTTGACAAACCGAAATCACGGAATTCCGCCCAGACGCGGAACGTTTTAAGCCCTGATTTATCACCAGGGATCTAAAAAAACAAACCTGAATACAAATACAAGCATAACTAAGGACACTAAAACATATATATATATAAAAACGGGCCTAACTACCTAAAACTGCTTTTGCACACCACATTTCCTTAAAGCCAAAAATGCACTTAATACACGTACCCAATTATCAATCCTAAGAAAAAGTACGTAAGACTTTATCGAACACATACAGGTGAACGGACCAGCACAGCAGAAAATGATAAGAAGAAATGACAGAAAGCAAAGGAGGAAGAAACAAAGAGGGTGACAGAAAAGAGGAAATTTCTAGCACAGAATTTCCAGAAGGTGGGGATACTGTTTACACTAAACATATCCCTGACATCCCCACGGGGATAACAGGGAAGGGGTAACAGGGAAAGAGGAGCAGACTGCAGGGAGTGCTTTCTATTCATCAAGAAAAATAGTAATGAAGAGATTACCTATTTTACAATAAAGACATCTTTTACCTTCAAAGATGACTGACTGACACCTCCACAAATTTCTAGTCTCTTCAGGAAGAGTGAGTAATTATTTTTTGCACCTGAGACAGTGTGTGTGTGTGTGTCCTGTGTCCTGTGACATTTTTAGGAAGGGTGAGTAATCTTCTGTACCTGGAAGTGAGATTCAGCAGGCAAACTTTTTTTTAGACCTACGGAAGTGAGACTGTACCCTGTGCTCTGTGATGTTTTCCGAAACAGTAAGTAATCTTCTTTATATAGTCTGGAAATGTGCGTTATGATATTTTCAGGCAGAGTGAATACCCTCTTGTAACTGGAAGAGAGATTCAGCAAGTGAACTTCTTTTGAACCCTTGGGAAGTGAGGTTGTATCCTGTATTCTGTGATATTTTACGAAACAGTGAGTAATCTTCTTTATAGTTATATACAGTCTGGAGTGTGGTTTCACTGGTTTGTGTCCCCATGTTATGATATTTACAAAAAGAGTGAAAAATCTTCTGTACCTGGAAGTGGTGTTTGATGTGATATTTTCAGGAAGAGTGGGTTATCTTTTGTACCTGGAAATGGCATTTCTCTCTCCACACTTTGATATTTTTTGGAAGAGTAAGTTATCTTCTCTACCTGGAAGTGTGGTATGTGTCCCCCATACTGTGATATTTTCAGGCAGAGTAAGTAATCTTTTGTACCTGGATGTGGTGTTTCTGTCTCCATGATGCACTATTTTCAGGAAAAGTGAGTAATCTTCTTTTGTATGAAAGTGAGACTTGTGTCCAGCATTCTGAGATCTATGCAAGGCCTCAGGAGGCTGAAAACTGGAGATGGTGCCAAGCAGTGGGTCTTCAGGGTAACAGGTTTCTGCTTTGTTTCAAATGTCAAGGTGAGGAAACAATTTCCCCCCTTCATTCATTATTTTACCTATCCATTCATTATTAGACTTACCTCATTGCGATAGGGCTTCAGATACACTGTCCACTGATGAGTGTGACCATCTTCCTCCCGTTTCTTGCCAAAGTAGCGAGCAATATTGCCAAACACGACGGGTTTGATGATGGTTAAGCCCTAGGAAAGAACACACATATTCAATTCATATTATAAACAATAAACGATAGATGGCAGCTGCACATTAGAAATATCCAGCAGAACTGGCTGAGCTAGAACAGCATTCAAGAAAATGAAAAGCATTCTTACCAACAAATGCCTATCAGTTAACATCAGAAAAAGAGTTCTTCAGTGTTATATAGAAGTTAGAACCAATACTGTTGTACGTTTGCAAAGCGTGGACAGTCAACATGCAAAGTCAGTTCAAAATTGAGGCAACTAAAATGTGGTTTCAAAGAAGAATGTTGAGAGTTCCATGCGCAGCAAAGAAAACAGACAAGACAGACTTGAAGGAGGCAGATACAAGATCATTACTAAAAAAAGATTAGGAAAAGGCAAGCAACATTTACAGGACATATTATGAGGAAAGGGGAATCAGAATACCTGGTCACAACAGGAAAGCTGGAGGGAAAGAGAACACCAGGTAGGTCCAGGAAGAGAATATTGGACGGACCTGCAGGGTGGCTGAGGACAAAGAGGGTGGGATATGTACTTGCAGCAAAAGGGGATAGATTTGTGTGGTGGGCCAAGGTCGCCAAAGCCATGTACCAGGGCACATGATGATGATGATGATGATGATAATAGATCCATCTCTTTTACAGTTCACTGTAAGTGGACTCCACTGTATCTCGATCAAATATGAGAAAAAAAGTTACCCAAATTTCCTACAGTTGAACAACACACACACACACACACGCACGCGCGCGCACACAGAGTTCACTCAGCACACAAGCACACACACAACCATGCACACACACAGTCATACACACACACATACATGTATGCATGTTCATGCACATCCACATGTGTATACACAACACACACAAACACAGGCCTACAGTTTTTAAACGACGAGTCTTCAGAGTAGATCTGAAGGAAGTGAATGAAACGAATGTTCAATGTGGACAGGAAGTTCATTCTGTACACTAGCACTCAGACCAACACTAAATGTCTAAAGGAGATGAAGCCAAGTCTACATATCCCAAACATGAGATCTCTTCTTTCCTTGGCAGATTTTGGAAGTTAAAACCACTACATGTAGGCCTGTGCTACTTCATATATATATATTTACAATGTCTTGGTTCCTGTTATGATTTTTGTTTAAAGCCCAGCCTCTAGCCATATCAGGGCTATAACTGTTTCCAAAAATATACACAGTATTTCAACAGGAACAAACAAAACAAAACAAAAAAAATGTATATCAATGCATTCACACACATAATCTAAGGAAATGCTCCTGGCATTGACCACTCTGTCCAATTTATCACACAAGGAATTTAAAAATAACACCTGAATACAAAGCTAATTAAGGACACACACACACACACACAAAAAGGCCTAAATTACCTAAAATTACTTCTGCATATCACATTTCTCCAGTGCCAAAAATGCACTTCATACATGTACCCAATTATCAATCCTAAGAAAAAGTACCTAGGACTTTATCAAACACATACACTATACAGGTAAATGGACAAACAAGGCAGAAAATGATAGAATGAAATGACAGAACATAAAGAAACAAGGCACAAACAAAGATAGTCACGGAAAAAAAGGAAATTTTTAACACATAATTTCCAGAAGGTGGGGATACTATTTATTTTGAAAGAGACCCCGGGGGGGGGGGGGGGGGGGGGGTTATTGGGATCCTTGTTCCTCCTAACTCAATCAAAAAACAAAAAGGTGAGGGAAGGGTGGAGGAAGATTTTCCTAGGATTGGTAGTTATGCTGGTATCAGCATGGAATCTGAGATAGGCCCTAAATACAAAACCCAGCATGCACCCCCCCCCTCCCGTTTTATCTTTCCTGTAAAGAAAAACTAACTTTTACTAAGGATTCTTCCTCAATTTCCCTATTACTTTCTTTTAACGTCAAAATTAAAAACATGTAGGCCTAGGCCCTTTCACACAAAAATTCTGCAAAGTTTTATTGACGGTGACCAATAGGCTAATCAGATGCAAGACAGGGGCTAGGCTAATCAACCAAACAACTTGTGTTACTCAGTTCGTTAATTCAGTCATGAATACTCTAGTCATACTGACCGAAGTCACCAGAGTCCAGAGAGGCCTTTTTAAAGTCCACTGACCCCCCTCCCCCTCTTGTGAGTCACAGTGAAACTGGAAAATTAAATCATGATGTTATAATTTTCCAGTTTCACTCAGAAAGAGAAGGGGTGGAGACGATTGATTTGATAGGCTACAAACGTAACAAAGTAACAAACGTAACAATGTGCCTCTTTACATGGCTGGTTTCCATATCTTGTGACTTGTACTCACAGACCCAAGGGGCAATATCCACATTTTAACCCATCTCCTGTTCTGCTTTGACAACAGGATGAATTGCCCCTGTAATAAAATATGGGGTAATGGTCATATCTTTGACGAAGAAAAGTCTAAAAAGAAAACGTGGTAAAAATACAGATATTCGTTGCCATTCAAAGCAATATCGCTTGATTTCTCACCTTGATTCTCTGTCCGGCATCACCCATATCCCTGTTCATGCTTGATAGCGTTGGGTCTTGAGTCGAAGAAACTCAAAATTCATTTACTACTCTTTTTTATAGCCTAAATATTTTGTTAAACAAATTCACGTCTAGCGCCACGACATTCGCATTTACAGTTCTCTCTCTAACACTTCCGGTACCAGAAATTACTTTTTACCGGAAACTAGACAAAAGAGCCAAATCTTAGGATACTCATCATCATCATGTGCCCTGCCGCATGGCGTTAGCGATCATAGTCCTCCATACGAATCTATCTTTTTTAATCACAAGTACATCTCCCACATTCTCTGCCTTCATCCACTTTGCAAGTCTGTCCAATATTTTCTCCCTGGGTCGACCTGGTGATCCTTTTCCCTCCAGCTTTCCTTTTGCGACTAGGTGTTATAATTTTTCTTGCCTCATAAATGTTGTTTTTCTATTCCTAATCTTCTTCAGTAATGCTATTTTGGTGTTTGTCTCTTTCAAAGCTGTCTTGTTTGTTTTCTTTGGATCTTTTAACATTCTTCGCAGAAACCACATTTCTGCTGCCTCAGTCTTGTTCTGACTTTGTGTGTTGACTGTTCACGTTTCACATCCGTACAACACAATTAGTTCTATATAACACCGAAGAACTCTCTTCCTGATGTTAATTGATATACATTTGTTGGTAAGGACGCTTTTCATTTTCTTGAATGCTGTTTTAGCATGGCCGATTCTGCTGGCTATTTCTGATGTGCATCTGACGTCTGGTGAAATGATTGATCTCAGATAATTAAACTTATCAACCTGTCTCAGTGTTGTGCCATTTGCTGTCATTTTGCATGAGGGGATTTCTGGTTGTTTGCTTATTACCATGACTTAAGTCTTCTTGCTATTAAACTCCAGCTCTTTATTTCTGCTTTCCATTATATTCACAAGATTTTGTAGGTCTTTTTCATTTCCTGCTATTAGAACGGTGTCATTTGGCACAACGAAGATTGTTTAACATTTTTCCTCCAACCTTTATCCCAGGGCATTCTTCG
>JAPXFY010000032.1:5351571-5369071 GCA_030674185.1 Monoplex corrugatus | reverse complement strand
ACACCTAACCTATGTTTATGTCTGTCTGTAACGATCTACCTTTGTAACAATTCTGACAACACTTAACCTATATTCTGACAGCACTTAACTTATGTTTACGTTTGTCTGTAACAATCTATCATGGTAACAATTCTGACAGCACTTAACCTTTTGTAACAACCTACCATTGTAACAATTCTGACAACAATTAACCTATGTTCACGTTTGTCTGTAACAAATTACTATTGTCTTCGATGAAGCATGTTGCTTTATTTCAGTGGAAGTTTAAGAAACATGAACCCTGGATTTTCTGTGACAATCTTTTTAAAAAATTTTTTTTTTATAAAAAATACTGTATTTAGAATGGCTTGACCATCTTGTCAAAAAGGTATTAGTGCAGTTCAGGTCTCTCTCGCTCCGGGAAACTTCGTGCATGAATACACGATAGAAGTTTCACTGCCTTTCACAGTACTTGGCTGGTCAGCCGTCATTCCGACCTCACCTACCCCGTAACCTCCATTGCTGGAGTCGAAAATCTATTCAGAGAGGGGGTGTGGTGGGGGGATGGGGGTGAACCATCCTGAGAAGGGGGAGGGGGAGGGGAGGTTTGAAATCTGGGCTTTTATTAGAACTAGAACCGAAAAATATTGTTGCTCCTACTTCCAGTTAACACTTTTCCTAACTAAATCGAGCATTTCAGTCTTCTTTCACACACACACACACACACACACACACACACAACACACACACACACACACACACACACACACACACACACACACACAACACACACACACATACATACAAACACACACACACATACATACACACATACACACATACACACACATACACACACACACACACACACACACACACACACACACCACACACACACACCCACACCCACACCCACCCACACCCACCACACACACATACACACACATACATACACACACACACACATACACACACCCACACAAACACACACCCCCACACCCCCACACACACACAACACACACACACACACACACACACACTCCATGTCCAACCCCCCCCCCCCACTCTCGTCTATGAGGTCTTGACCTTGTATCTGAACATGTTTCCATACCTTTCAGCGTTTTACTTGCTTCCTTTCAGGTAAGGCTCCGCCACGCCTGACTGAGGTTTCTTCCTTTTTATTTTGTCTCGGACGATACTCCCCCCCCCCCACCCCCCAGTTCTTTGGCTGTTGAACAAGGACGTGTTTTTTTTCTTTTCACAGGCCCGACTGACTAGATTCTTGCGCCAGTACCAACCCTTTACCTTAGCCATACCTCTTACATTCACGTTTTCCTATTTGTTCGAACAATATTCTTTATCAAGCCACAACCCTACACATCTCACCAGATCTGTATCTGGTTATTTATTGATAATAATAAAATAATGATAAATGATAAAAATATGAATAATAATAATATGAAATAAATAATAATATAATAAGTAAAATAATGAATAATGATAAAATAATATAAATATGATAACACATAATAATATAATAATGATAATAATAATAATAATAATATGATAATAACTAATAATAATATAGTAATCATAATAATAATCAATATAATATGTCTGACTGATTGTCCAAATTTAATGTGACTAAGTTGTGATCACGTTTATAATGTACCCCATGTGACATGTGGTAACAATGTCATACATTGATTGTTTATATGTATATGTAATAGTCTAGATTGTTTATATGTAATAGTACTATGTTGTTATATTAAATGTACTTGATTGTTTGTATGTCATGTGTGATATGTCTGTGATATATAATTGATCATTTATATGTCTATATGTCATTCATGTGTAATGTCTTGATTGTTTATATGTCATGTGTGATATGTCTATGATTGTTTTATGTCATGTTATGTCTATGATTGTTTATATGTCATGTGTATGATTATGATTGTTTATATGTCATTGTGATATGCTATGATTGTTTATATGTCATGTGATATGTCATGATTGTTTGTATGTCATGTGTGATATGTCTATGATTGTTTATATGTCAGTGATATGTCTATGATTGTTTATATGTCATGTGTGATATGTCTATGATTGTTTATATGTCATGTGTGATATGTCATGATTGTTTATAATGTCATTGTTATGTCTATGATTGTTTATATGTCATTGTGATATGTCTATGATTGTTTATATGTCATGTGATATGTCTATGATTGTTTATATTCATGTGTATATGTCTATGATTGTTTATATGTCATGTGTGATATGTCTATGATTGTTTATATGTCATGTGTGATATGTCTATGTTGTTTATATGTCATGTGTGATATGTCTATGATTGTTTATATGTCATGTTATATGTCTGTGATTGTTTATATGTCATGTTATATGTCTATGATTGTTTATATGTCATGTGTGATATGTCTATGATTGTTTATATGTCATGTGTGATATGTCTGTGAATTGTTATATGTCATTGTGATATGTCTATGATTGTTTATATGTCATGTGTGATATGTCTATGATTGTTTATATGTCATGTGTGATATGTCTATGATTGTTTATATGTCATGTGTATATGTCTGTGATTGTTTATATGTCATGTGTGATATGTCTATGATTGTTTATATGTCATGTGTGATATGTCTAGTGATTGTTTATATGTCATGTGTGATATGTCTGTGATTGTTTATATGTCATGTGTATATGTCTGATGATTGTTTATATGTCATGTTATATGTCTGTGATTGTTTATATGTCATGTGTATATGTCTATGATTGTTTATATGTCATGTGTGATATGTCTATGATTGTTTATATGTCATGTGTGATATGTCTGTGATTGTTTATATGTCATGTGTGATATGTCTATGATTGTTTATATGTCATGTGTGATATGTCTGTGATTGTTTATATGTCATGTGTGATATGTCTATGATTGTTTATATGTCATGTGTGATATGTCTATGATTGTTTATATGTCATGTGTGATATGTCTATATATAAATGTCATCACCTTATGATTGTTTATATGTCATATGTGATATGTCTATATATAAATGTCATCACCTTATGATTGTTTATATGTCATATGTGATATGTCTATATATAAATGTTATCACCTTATGATTGTTTATATGTCATATGTGATATGTCTGTATATAAATGTCATCACCTTATGATTGTTTATATGTCATATGTGATATGTCTATATATAAATGTTATCACCTTATGATTGTTAATATGTCATATGTGATATGTCTATATATAAATGTCATCACCTTATGATTGTTAATATGTCATATGTGATATGTCTATATATAAATGTCATCACCTTATGATTGTTAATATATCATATGTGATATGTCTATATATAAATGTTATCACCTTATGATTGTTAATATGTCATATGTGATATGTCTATATATAAATGTCATCACCTTATGATTGTTTATATATCATATGTGATATGTCTATATATAAATGTTATCACCTTATGATTGTTTATATGTCATATGTGATATGTCTATATATAAATGTTATCACCTTATGATTGTTAATATATCATATGTGATATGTCTATATATAAATGTTATCACCTTATGATTGTTAATATATCATATGTGATATGTCTATATATAAATGTCATCACCTTATGATTGTTTATATATCATATGTGATATGTTTACTTTATAATATTATGTCATATGTGATATGTCTGTATATAAATGTCATCACTTTATGATTGTTTATATGTCATATGTGATATGTCTGTATATAAATGTCATCACTTTATGATTGTTTATGTGTCATATGTGATATGTTTACTTTATAATATTATGTCATATGTGATATGTCTGTATATAAATGTCATCACCTTATGATTGTTTATGTGTCATATGTGATATGTTTACTTTATAATATTATGTCATATGTGATATGTCTGTATATAAATGTCATCACTTTATGATTGTTTATGTGTCATATGTGATGTCTATATATAAATGTCATCACCTTATGATTGTTAATATGTCATATGTGATATGTCTATATATAAATGTCATCACCTTATGATTGTTTATATGTCATATGTGATATGTCTATATATAAATGTCATCATCTTATGATTGTTAATATGTCATATGTGATATGTCTATATATAAATGTCATCACCTTATGATTGTTTATGTGTCATATGTGATATGTCTATATATAAATGTTATCACATTATGATTGTTAATATGAAAGATGCTCCCAGGATTCACCGAAAGGGGGAGAGAATGATGAATCCATCGGCACTGACTCCATCACGACTGGAAACGCACAACGGACCATGATCAATGACCAGTTGGAATTTCCGTGTGCGTGTGGAAGGAGATTCACCACCAAACGCGGCATGAAGATCCACAGGACAAAAATGGGCTGTTTGAAGACACATACGAACCAGCAGCAGCGCACTGCGATAGCAGGTGAGACGTTGGATGACCAAGGCCAGGAATTAAACCATAGTGCCAAGGACATCCACGCTGACGGTTCTGATGCGGATTTTGCACAAGCTCTTAACGCCAAACGTGGAAAACTCAATTTGCCGCCTGCCGGTGCAAAAGAACAATGGGAGAAATTAAATGAGGAACTTGTCCTTAAGCTGAATGCGCTAATAGGGAACAGTACGCTGGAACACAAACTTGACACATACGGAGACATCATATACTCTATCTGCAGGGACACTTATGGAGTGAAGCAGCCAAAGACAAAAACGCCTCCCCAGAAATCCAGAAGACAGCAGCAGATGGAGAGCATCCGGAGGGAGAAAAGGAAGCTTAAAAAGCGAATGAAAACTGCCTCAGAATTCGAGAAGCAAGGGCTCCTGGAACTCTGGAAAGATCTGAAGGCCAAACACAATGCTCTCAGCAAAGTGGAATCAGCAAGGCGAAGAAAGAGCAAAAAGAAGAAGACTCAAGATCGTTTCTTCAAAGATCCCTTTGACTTTGCAAGAAAGCTGTTTGAACAACCCAAATCAGGGACTCTCACAGTGGGCAAGGAAACCCTAGAGCAGCATCTCAGGGAAACATATTCCGATTCTCAGCGCGAGGCACCACTTGAAATCCAAAATCTGGTTTGGCCTGCAGCGCCAGAAGGAAAATTCAATAACAAACCACCAACACTGGATGAAGTGAAGAACGTAGTAAAGAAAGCCAGAGCCAAGTCAGCACCTGGACCAAACGGAATACCATACCTGCTCTACAAGAAATGCCCAAAAGTGCTCGAGTGGCTCCACAAGATGATTCGATCAGCATGGAGGAACCAGAAGATCAGCGGCCAATGGATGAGAGCTGAAGGAGTGTACATTCCGAAGGAGCAGAACTCCAGCAGCATCAATCAGTTCAGGCCAATATCACTTCTGAACGTCGAGGGGAAAATCTTCTTCTCTGTTATGGCAGCAAGATTGACAAAATACCTGACTGAAAACAAGTATCTGGATATGTCAGTCCAAAAGGGAGGCATACCAGGAATGCCTGGATGCTTGGAACATGCCACGTTGATTTGGGATGCCATCCAAAAAGCAAGAACAGAGAAGAGAGACATTGACGTAGTTTGGCTTGATCTGGCGAATGCATATGGATCAGTTCCACACGATATGATCCAGCTGGCTCTTGAAATGTATCACATCCCAGAAAACATCCGAACAATGCTGAGGAAGTATTTCCAAGGGTTCTCAATGCGGTTCTCTACCAAAGAATACACCACGGACTGGATAGACCTAGAGGTGGGCATTGCAATGGGCTGTGCAATCTCTCCCATACTGTTCGTGTTGGCAATGGAAGTCATCTTGAAAGCTGCAATGAAGAGTTCAGGTCCAGTGAATCTGGGAGATGGATACCAGATGCCTCCTCTGAAAGCTTTCATGGATGACACAACAGTCTTGTCCACAGATGAGGAAGAGACACACCAAATCTTAAAGCAGCTGGATGAGCTGGTGGCCTCTTCAAGAATGAGGTTCAAACCTAAGAAATCCCGAAGTCTCTCACTGCGAAAAGGAAAAGTGGCAGATTCAGTCAAATTCATGGTAGCCAACCAAGCCATCCCCACTGTCACAGAAGAGCCAGTAAAAAGTCTCGGAAGATGGTATGATGACTCCCTGAAAGACACACAAAGGGGATGTGAAACCAAGCAAACAGCAGAAGAAGGCCTGAAGAAAATAGATAACTGCGGACTGCCAGGCAAATACAAAGTCTGGTGTCTACAGTTCATGCTGATACCAAAGCTGCTGTGGCCACTGCTAATCTATGACATTTGCACCAGCACAGTCGAAGCAATGGAAGCCAAAATCAATAAATACACAAGAAAATGGCTCGGTGTCCCACCTGGTCTCACTGATGTTGCATTCTACTGTCGTCAAGCAATGCTGAAGCTACCTCTGAAATCCATAGTGGAGGAATACAAAGTTGGAAAAGCAAGACTGTTGAGCATGCTGGAGGAATCGGAGGACAATATCGTGAGAGCAGTTCATCCAAAGCTGAGAACTGGCAGAAAGTGGAAAGTCCAAGAGGCTGTAAACAATGCCAAGAGAAACCTCAGCTTCAAAGAAATAATTGGACACACGCAAACCAACAGACAGGGACTGGGAGCAACAAAAATGCAGTGGTGGTCCAAAGCCAAAGGGAAGGAAAAAAGAGACATGATCATACAGGAGTTGAAGGAAGAAGAAGATGTCAAAAGAGTGCAGAAGGCAGTCCAGCAAGGTCAACAGGGGCAATGGACAACATGGGACAGTGCACTCCAAAGAAGTCTCAGCTGGAACGATATGTGGCACATGGCTCCTCTAAGGATAAGCTTCCTCCTCAGATCTGTATATGACCTGCTCCCCTCGAATGCAAACTTAGTGAAATGGGGGAAAGCAGACGACCCAGCATGTCCGCTCTGTCAGAAGAAACAAACAGTGGAACATGTCCTAAGCTCTTGCAAAGTAGCGCTAGCCCAAGGAAGGTATACATGGAGGCACAACCAAGTTCTGAAAGTGATCACAGATGTGGTTAGCGAAAAAACCATGACCCCAAACGCACCAATTGCTATGACAACGTTCTACAAAGCAGGAGGGAAACAGGTCTGGCCCGAAAGGGCTATGACAACCAGCACATTGCCAAAGGGTCTTCTGGATGGAGCAGTCGACTGGAGTGTACAGCAGACCTCCCAGAGTGGAGAAATTACCCAGATGTCATCAGCAAGACAGGCATGAGACCAGACATCGCTCTCCACTCTGACTCCTCGAAACAAGTGATTCTGATAGAACTCACTGTGCCATACGAAAGCAGAATGGAAGAAGCACATATCTACAAGACCGAAAAATACGCCGGTCTTGCCAGCACCCTGAAGAAAGCAGGTCTGCGGGTCAAAATCTTCGCCATAGAGGTCGGGGCAAGAGGGTTTGTGGGCACCTCCGCTTATGATCTCATGAAACAACTCGCCATTTCTGGGAAGAAGAGGACTAGAGCCCTTAAAGCGATGGCAGAGGCAGCAGAAAGGAGCTCAAGCTGGATCTGGGCAAGGAGGAACCAAAAAAGTTAACTTCATAAGGATTAAATTCCCTACAGATGATGTGTGCCCCGTTAGCACATTGGTAAAACCGCGTACCGCAGTTCTGAAGCGCAGAATCGCCCAGGTTCGATCCCCGGCGTGGGAAAAAAAAAAAAGACAACAGCAGAAGGGCATCCAGGAGTCATGACCTGGATGTGGCCCGGCCCCCCGAGAGTGTAAGGAATTCAGGGCCGAAACACTTGTCTAAAGGGGGTTACTTCTCTGAAGACCTTCTGTTGTCTAGCTCTCCCTAGAGTTTCTTTCTACCATATGTGATATGTTTACTTATAATATTATGTCATATGTGATATGTCTATATATAAATGTCATCACCTTATGATTGTTTATATGTCATATGTGATATGTCTGTATATAAATGTCATCACCTTATGATTGTTTATATGTCATATGTGATATGTTTACTTATAATATTATGTCATATGTGATATGTCTATATATAAATGTCATCACCTTATGATTGTTTATATGTCATATGTGATATGTCTATATATAAATGTCATCACCTTATGATTGTTAATATGTCATATGTGATATGTCTGTATATAAATGTCATCACTTTATGATTGTTAATATGTCATATGTGATATGTTTACTTATAATATTATGTCATATGTGTTATGTCTGTATATAAATGTCATCACCTTATGATTGTTTATATGTCATATGTGATATGTCTATATATAAATGTCATCACTTTATGATTGTTAATATGTCATATGTGATATGTCTATATATACAATGTCATCACTTTAATGATTGTTAATATGTCATATGTGATATGTCTATATATAAATGTCATCACTTTATGATTGTAATATGTCATATGTGATATGTTTACTTATAATATTATGTCATATGTGATATGTCTGTATATAAATGTCATCACCTTATGATTGTTAATATGTCATATAGTGATAGTTTACTTATAATATTATGTCATATGTATATGTCTATATATAAATGTCATCATCTTATGATTGTTAATATGTCATATGTGATATGTCTATATATAAATGTCATCACCTTATGATTGTTAAATATGTCATATGTGATATGTCTATATATAAATGTCATCACCTTATGATTGTTAATATGTCATATGTGATATGTTTACTTATAATATTATATCATATGTGATATGTCTATATATAAATGTCATCACTTATGATTGTTAATATGTCATATGTGATATGTTTACTTATAATATTATGTCATATGTGATATGTCTGTATATAAATGTCATCATCTTATGATTGTTAATATGTCATATGTGATATGTACTTATAATATTATGTCATATGTGATATGTCTATATATAATGTCATCATCTTATGATGTATTAATATGCATATATGATGTTATATTGTCATACTTATAATTTTATAATATTCATATGTGATATGTCTATATATAAATGTCATCATCTTATGATTGTTAATATGTCATATGTGATATGTTTACTTATAATATTAATGTCATATGTGATATGTCTATATATAAATGTCATCATCTTATGATTGTTAATATGTCATATGTGATATGTCTATTATACAAATGTCATCACCTTATGATATGCTCTCTAATAAATGTTCCATTGCTTTTATTCTTCTCACCATTTATACTGTGTGATGTGTGTGTAGTGTGTGATGTGTTAGTGTGATTGTTGTGTGATGTAGTGATGCGTGCGCTAGTGATGCGTGAGTCATGATGTGATAGTGCTTGACTTTAGTCTGTTTATGCGCTAGATTTGATTTATCAAGATTTGTGCATATAATAAAATATGTATTGTATTGTCATCATCTTATGATTGTAATATGTCATATGTCATATGTATTGTTTAATGTGTCATATGTGATCTGTCTATATATAAATGTCATCACCTTATGATTGTTTATTATTACATAATGTGATATGATTGTTTATTATGTCATATGTTGATGTCATATGATTGTTCCCTTATGATTTTATGTCATATTGATTATGATTTTTTATAATCATATGTATATGATTGTTTTATGTCATTGATTATGATTGTTTATGTCATATGTCATATGTTTGTTTATGTCATATGTGATCTGTTATATATAATGTCATACTATATGATTGTTTTATTATCATAGTATATGATTGTTTATTGTCATATGTGATATGTTGTTTATGTCATATGATTGTTATATTATGTCATTGTTTATGTTCATATTCTATATGATATATTGTTTATATGTCATATGTGATATGATTGTTTATGTCATATGTGATATGATTGTTTATATGTCATATTGATATGATTGTTTTATGTCATATGTGATATGATTGTTTATGATCATATGTGATATGATTGTTTATGTCATATGTGATATGATTGTTATGTCATATTATATGATGTTTATGTCATATGTGATATATATTGTTTATGTCATATGTGATATGATTGTTATATGTCATATGTGATATGATTGTTTATATTCATATGTGATATGATTGTTTATGTCATATGTGATTATGATATGTTTATGATCATATGTGATATGATTGTTTATGTCATATGTGATATGATTGTTTTATTGTCATAATTGATATGATTGTTTATGTCATATGTGATATGATTGTTTATGTCATATGTGATATGATTGTTTATGTCATATGTATATGAGTATGATTGTATTATTGTTCATATGTGATATGATTGTTTATGTCATATGTGATATGATTGTTTATGTCAATATGTGATATGATTGTTTATGTCATATGTGATATGAGTTGTTTATGTCATGTGATATGATGTTTTTATCATATGTGATATGATTTTTTATATGTCATATGTGATATGGTTGATTATATGTCATATGTGATATGATTGTTTATGTCATATGTGATATGATTGTTTATATGTCATATGTGATATGATTTTTTATATGTCATATGTGATATGATTGTTTATATGTCAATTGTGATATGATTGTTTTATGTCATATGTGATATGATTTTTATATGTCATATGTGATATGGTTGTTTATATGTCATATGTGATATGATTGTTTTATGTCATATGTGATACGATTGTTTATGTCATATGTGATATGATTGTTTTATATGTCATATGTAATATGTCTGTATGCAATGTCATCACCTTATGATTGTTTATATGTCATATGTAATATGTCTGTATGCAAATGTCACCATCTTATGATTGTTTATATGTCATATGTAATATGTCTGTATACAAATGTCACCATCTTATGATTGTTTATATGTCATATGTAATATGTCTGTATACAAATGTCACCACCTTATGATTGTTTATATGTCATATGTAATAATGTCTGTATACAAATGTCACCACCTTGTGTTTGTTTATATGTCATATGTAATATGTCTGTATACAAATGTCACCACCTTATGATTGTTTATATGTCATATGTAATATGTCTGTATACAAATGTCACCATCTTATGATTGTTTATATGTCATATGTAATATGTCTGTATACAAATGTCACCATCTTATGATTGTTTATATGTCATATGTAATATGTCTGTATACAAATGTCACCATCTTATGATTGTTTATATGTCATATGTAATATGTCTGTATACAAATGTCACCATCTTGTGTTTGTTTATATGTCATATGTAATATGTCTGTATACAAATGTCACCACCTTGTGTTTGTTTATATGTCATATGTAATATGTCTGAATACAAATGTCACCATCTTATGTTTGTTTATATGTCATATGTAATATGTCTGTATACAAATGTCACCACCTTGTGTTTGTTTATGTCATATGTCTGTATACAAATGTCACCATCTTATGTTTGTTTATATGTCATATGTAATATGTCTGTATACAAATGTCACCACCTTGTGTTTGTTTATGTCATATGTAATATGTCTGTATACAAATGTCACCATCTTATGATTGTTTATATGTCATATGTAATATGTCTGTATACAAATGTCACCATCTTATGTTTGTTTATGTCATATGTAATATGTCTGTATACAAATGTCACCACCTTGTGTTTGTTTATGTCATATGTAATATGTCTGTGTACAAATGTCACCACCTTGTGTTTGTTTATATGTCATATGTAATATGTCTGTATACAAATGTCACCACCTTGTGTTTGTTTATGTCATATGTAATATGTCTGTATACAAATGTCACCACCTTATGATTGTTTATATGTCATATGTAATTTGTCTGTATACAAATGTCACCATCTTATGATTGTTTATATGGGTTTCTTTCATTTTTGCCTGGTGCAGGTCTTGTAGTCTGCTTGTCAAAGTTTTCCTAATCTCCAAGCACCCAATAGAGAAGACAGACTGTGGCGGGACAGCACCTATCTGGCTGGGGGCTGCCCAGCTTAGACAGGCGGTAGCTGTCCAGTGAAACCCCAAGAATCTCTCCCACCATCGGATGCAGTCCCTGGCGCAACACTCTGTAGCCTAAAACCAGTAGACTGCTGCTTCCCGAGTTGTTTCGACACCATCAGGTGAAGCTGGAGTGACATCTCCAGGGCATAAGCCAGGGTGGGGTGATATGGAGGACAAACTGTTGCCCATGCAGCGGGTCTCCCTGTCCACACTGTTGATGGGACCAATGGCATGGGGGAGGCTGGTACAATTTGGCACCGACAATGTTGCAGGAGTTGCCAGAACGTTGCTGAAAACAGCAGCAGACCGTCTTAGAGACTCCAGCTCCGGATTTTACTCCGGGTTACTCCTGAAGCCTTGCCTGTGACTGGATATACTGCAAGGCAACACAGGTTTGGGGTTGGAGTTTTCCTTGTACTAGTTTGTAGTAGAAGGTTTTTGGTCAGTTTAGTCCTTTTCTCACATTGGACGAAGCAGCAGGGAAGTTTCAGTCTTTTTCTCCTGATTTTTGAAACTGGTGTTTGTTTGTTTGTGATTTGACGCTTGATGAAGACCAGTTGGCCGAAAATTTGCGCCTGTCTTGTTTTGTATTGAATACGCGTTCTTATTCTTTTTTCGTGTTTTTTCCCCCTGGTTCCTGTTTGCTTGAACGCGGGCAGTCACACTTGTTTTAGATCAGACTTGTAAGAACTTGTAACTATCTCTCAAAGGGGCGGAGCTTAGCGCCTCGCGGTGCGTGGACTGCAGCAGTGTTGTCTCACAATAAAACTAGGGAGTGCTCGTATCAATCGGACTGAGCTTTTTTATTTCATAATTTTTTTTAGGATTAAAGCCTGTTTTGTCGTGTTTACATCAACTCCGATGTAGAAAAAGACGTGCCACTGACTTCTAAAATAATCGCTGAATAATCTGTTGTCAGATTTGCGTAGTTAGACGTTTTGTTCGCGTTAATGAAAGTGGTTCCTGTTAAAAGCACAACACAGGTGTGGAGTGGTAGATTGTATCTGCATACAAACTCCAGAGAAAACGGGATTCACGCTGTGAAGCGTGTCGTGACTGTCGGGACCATCGACGCAGAAAGCACGCTTTGCTATTTTCAGGCTTCCAGCTAAGAAGTGACATGAAACGGTTGAAGCAGCTGTGAATTTTTGACAGCGACGCAGAGGCCGCAGTAAAATTTGACTGATCGCTCAAGGACAGTTTGATCGTTTCGCCTGGTAGGCATTCATTCAGAACCTTGTCACTGTACAAAAACAGCCAAAAAGTTTGACGGGAAGCTTGTGGAGATAAAAGTGAAGCCGGTAGATTTTGGACAGACAGGAGAGAAGCAGATTCCGACTGGCAACAACCAAGTTGATTTGACTCACAAAAAGCTTATCTAGTCTGAGTCCAAGGCCTGCATTGTTTGTGCAAGAGCGTCCGTTGTTTGTTCAAGAGCATCTTTCTTATCAAGACTTTACATTGTTGCAAGAGCGGGCATTGTTAGCGCAAAAGCGTCCATAGCTCAAGAAATCTTTTGTCTAGCAAACATCTTACATTTGTGCAAGAGTGGACCTCGTCTCTGCAAAAACATCCATTGTTCAAGAGCTTTTCTTGTTTGGAAAACACCTTACATTGTTTGTACAAGAGCGGACATTGTTTGTGCAAAAACATCCATTGTTCAAGAGATTTTCTTGTCTGGCAAACACCTTACATTGTTTGTGCAAGAGCGGACATTGTGCAAAAACATCCATTGTTCAAGAGCTTTTCTTATCTGGCAAACACCTTACATTGTTTGTGCAAGAGCGGACCCAGTTTGTGCAAAAGCGCCCATTGTTCAAGAGAATCTTTTGTCTAGCAAAGACCTTACATTGTTTGTACAGTTTGTGCAAAAGTGCCCATTGTGCAAGAGAATCTTTTGTCTAGCAAACACCTTACATTGTTTGTGCAAGAGCGGACCCAGTTTGTGCAAAAGCGCCCATTGTTCAAGAGAATCTTTTGTCTGGCAAACACCTTACATTGTTTGTACAGTTTGTGCAAAAGCGCCCATTGTTCAAGAGAATCTTTTGTCTGGCAAAGACCTTACATTGTTTGTAAAAAAGCAGACCTTGTTTCTGCAAAGGCACCTGTTGTATGTTCAAGAGCTGACCTTATCTTACCCAGACCAGACCTGTTTGTGCAGGGATATACTCTGCATGGTCAACAGACGTTCTTGATTGGCAAAGAGTGCACCTTGTGTGGCCCAGAGCGTACCTGTATCGCCATCAGTGTACCGGTACAAGATGATGACCGCACCCCATAAGTTTATCCCTTATGGATCTCCCGGAACTGGCTCCTACGGCAAATCGATGGGAACTCAGAACACCTACCTGATCGATGTGGTTAAGGACAAGATTTTAAAAACTGTTGGTAAGACGGTTGCTCTTTGTTTTTTCATTTTTTCATTCTTGTTCTTCTTTGTTCCTTTTCTTTCTTCTTTGTCCTTTTTGTTCTTCTATAAAACTGTTGGTAAGAAGGTTGATCTTTGTTTTTTTTTTTTTATTCTTGTTCTTCTTTGTTCCTTTCTTCTTTGTCCTTTTTGTTCTTCTATAAAACTGTTGGTAAGAAGGTTGATCTTTGTTGTTTTTTTCCATCTTCTTTGTTTGTTTCCTTTCCTTCTTTGTTGTTTTTGTTCTGCTGACTTCGTCTTCTTTATTTTTCTTCTTTGGTTTAGTCCTAAACTTGTCTTGCTCACGAGATGGTATCACTGTTGTGGGACTATTCACACACTGAAGTTTGTGTTTCTCCCCTGTGGGGTTGCTGGGGGATCTTTCAGTATAAATAGCATCCCCACCTTCTGGAAATTCTGTGCTAGAAATTTCTTCTTTTCTGTCACTCTCTCTTCTGTGTCTGCCTTCTTTATTTGCTTTCTGTCTTTTCTTCGTGTCATTTTCTGCCTTGCTGGTCCATTCACCTGTATGTTCCATAAAGTCTTACATAGGTTCTGTTGGGATTGGTAATTGGGTACATGTATTAACTGCGTTTGTGGCTTTAAAGAAATGTGATATGCGGAAGCAGTTTTAGGTAATTTAGGTCCGTTTTTACATTTGTTTTAGTGTCCTTAGTTATGCTTAAATTTGTTGTCAACTATGTTTTTTTAAAAAAAATCCCCTGTGTGATAAATTGGACGGAGTGGTCAACGCCAGGGGCGTCTCCTTAGATTACATGCGCAAATGCATTTATATGTGTACTATATTTTCTTTTCCTTTTTTTCGTGTTGAAGTATTGTGTGTGTTCTAAAAAGTCATAGCCCTGATATGACTCTACACAGTCGGCTGGGTTTTAACAAAAATAACGAAAACAGTAACAGAGATACGAACAGAAAACGGTAAAAAAAAAAAAAAAAAAGGATAAAGTTTCCATCCTATGTACAGGAAGCTGGTGAATAGGATGAGGGAGTCAAAGGGTTAAGTTTTTCTTTTGCTAGCATGGTTGACAATGCTGGATGCTTGTGGACAGGGTGTGGGAGTCAAAGGGTTAAGTTTTTGTTTTGCTAGCATGGTTGACAATGCCGGATGCTGGTGGACAGGGTGTGGGAGTCAAAGAGTTAACATATTGGTTCCGCATATTAACAGGCAATATGAAACTGGTTTTAAACAGTTTTTCTTCTTTTCTTCCTTTTTCTCACACTGGACAGAACAGCAGGGAAGTTTCAGTCTTTTTCTCCTGATTTTTGTATCTGGTGTTTGTTTGTTTGTTGTGATCTTACGCTTGACAAAGGCCAGTCGGCCGAAAATTTGCGCCTGTCTTGTCTTGTTGTTTTAAATACGCGTTGTTATTATTTTTTCGTGTTTTTTTTCTTCTGGTTGCTTACATTATTTCATGGAACACACACACACATACATACACACATACACAGACACACACACACACACACGCACGCATACACGCAAGCATGCACGCACGCACGCACGCACACACACACACGCACACACACATATACACACACACACGCACGCACGCAAGCAAAACACACACTCATACTCACACTCAGAAACACACACACACACGCGCACATACACGCACATACACATACGCACACACACACACACGTACACAAACACACACGCACACACACACACATACACACACACACACATACACACACATACACAAACACACACGCATGCACACACACACACATACACACACTGTTTTTTTGAACGTGGCAGTCACACTTGTTTTGGATTTCGTTTGAAACGGGTCGATTCCGCAAATCACCAGACAACATGAATCTGGCTTTAAACTCATTGACTGGTCGACATACTATAATTATGTCCACTTTGGTGGCCTGTTATATAACCAACAGTGTTTCTGTCCCAGAGTCAATCCCAGTGAGAGAGGAGGACGGTGGTCGACTGTTCACCATTGGAGATTATGGGACATCGGATGGCTGTGTGTCCATTCCACTGTTAAGGGACATTATCAGTGAGTTGTTCTGTCTTGTCCTCTGTCGTGTGTGTGTGTTGTGTGTGTGTGTGTGTGTGTGTGTGTGTGTGTGTGTGTGTGTGTGTGTGTGTGTGTGTGTGTGTTTGTGTGTGTGTATGTATGTGTGTGTGTGTGTGTGTGGTGTGTGTGTGTGTGTGTGTGTGTGTGTGTGTGTGTGTGTGTGTGTGTGTGTGTGTGTGTGTGTGTGTGTTTGTTCGTTATTTCTTTCAACGTCTATTCACATAAATGCTTTTAGACGGAAAAAAGGCAAGTAAGTAAATAAATAAATGAATGAATAAAAATGAATATACCAAAATAAATAAGTAAATAAATAAATGAATAATATATAAATAAATAAAAAAAAAAAAAAAAAAAAAAAAAAAAAGATAAAGAGGTATCAATGGGGTGAACGAATCTATGAAATCATAAAGGCATTGTACCATATAAGGTAACATCAAACAAATTAACGAACAAGAGAAAAACAAACCAAACATTAGAAAAAATCAGGCTTCATCAGATTTCCCAGGGTTGCGTGTATTCGTACATGCGTGTGTGTGTGTGTACGTGTATGTGTGTGTGTGTTTGTGTGATTGTGTGTGTGATTGCGTGTGTGTTTGTGGTGTGTCTTAATGTGTATGTTTGGTGTGTGTGTGTTTGCTCTCTCCTTTTTCACTTCGTATTTATCAAACAGAAAACAAACTGTTCTCATCAATGGCACTTACTCTCAACCTGCATACTTGACCTGTGGTGTTCCACAAGGATCTGTCCTTGGCCCTGTTCTTTTCACTCTTTATACCTCCCCCCTGTCCACCATCATCAACTCCCACTCTATAAAACACCACTTCTATGCTGATGACACCCAACTTCAAGACAGTGACTCACCTGATAATATACAGCGCCTGTTGACTCGCACCACTGAGTGTTACTCGGACATTAAGAACTGGATGACACACAATAGACTTCAGCTTAATGACGACAAGACAGAAGCTATCCTCATTGGCACCCGTCAGAAACTTTCCCAGCTGCCTCCTCTTTCTCTCCCATTATGTAACACATCAGTCCCAATTTCTGATTCAGCTAA
>JAPXFY010000032.1:5336571-5339071 GCA_030674185.1 Monoplex corrugatus | reverse complement strand
CACCCTGTCCACCATCATCCTGCATCGCACCATGTCCACCATCATCCTGCATCGCACCATGTCCACCATCATCCTGCATTGCACCATGTCCACCATCATCCTGCATTGCACCATGTCCACCATCATCCTGCATCGCACCCTGTCCACCATCATCCTGCATCGCACCCTGTCCACCAGCATCCTGCATTGCACCCTGTCCACCATCATCCTGCATTGCACCCTGTCCACCAGCATCCTGCATTGCACCCTGTCCACCAGCATCCTGCATCGCACCCTGTCCACCATCATCCTGCATTGCACCATGTCCACCATCATCCTGCATTGCACCATGTCCACCAGCATCCTGCATCGCACCCTGTCCACCATCATCCTGCATTGCACCATGTCCACCATCATCCTGCATTGCACCATGTCCACCATCATCCTGCATTGCACCATGTCCACCAGCATCCTGCATTGCACCATGTCCACCATCATCCTGCATCGCACCCTGTCCACCATCATCCTGCATTGCACCATGTCCACCATCATCCTGCATCGCACCCTGTCCACCATCATCCTGCATTGCACCCTGTCCACCATCATCCTGCATCGCACCATGTCCACCATCATCCTGCATCGCACCCTGTCCACCATCATCCTGCATTGCACCATGTCCACCATCATCCTGCATTGCACCCTGTCCACCAGCATCCTGCATCGCACCCTGTCCACCATCATCCTGCATTGCACCATGTCCACCATCATCCTGCATCGCACCATGTCCACCATCATCCTGCATTGCACCCTGTCCACCATCATCCTGCATTGCACCCTGTCCACCAGCATCCTGCATCGCACCCTGTCCACCATCATCCTGCATCGCACCCTGTCCACCATCATCCTGCATTGCACCCTGTCCACCAGCATCCTGCATCGCACCCTGTCCACCAGCATCCTGCATCGCACCCTGTCCACCATCATCCTGCATTGCACCATGTCCACCATCATCCTGCATCGCACCCTGTCCACCATCATCCTGCATCGCACCCTGTCCACCAGCATCCTGCATTGCACCCTGTCCACCATCATCCTGCATCGCACCCTGTCCACCAGCATCCTGCATTGCACCCTGTCCACCATCATCCTGCATTGCACCATGTCCACCATCATCCTGCATTGCACCATGTCCACCATCATCCTGCATTGCACCATGTCCACCATCATCCTGCATTGCACCCTGTCCACCATCATCCTGCATTGCACCATGTCCACCATCATCCTGCATTGCACCATGTCCACCATCATCCTGCATTGCACCATGTCCACCATCATCCTGCATTGCCAACCATGCAAGCAAAGCAAAAACTTATCTCTTGGATTCCATCATCCTATCCACCAGCTTTCTGCAGGAAGCTGGTGGATAGGGTGAAGGAATCGAAGGATTAAGATTTTGCGGTTGGTGGATAGGGCACGGGAGTCAAAGGGTTAAGCCCCACGAATCTATTTTCACCTTGCTATCATTCTGTAATGTTTATAACAACTCACACCAGGCAGAGAGTTTTCCAGTGTGTTATACAGTACTGTTGTACGGATGTGAAGCCTGGACATTTAACAAAGAACGTCAGAGCAACATTGAGGCAGCTGAAATGTGCGTTCTTAAGCAGACTGTTTAAAAGTTCCCTAGACAGCAAAGAAAACAAACGAGACAGTAACCAGAAAAACACGAAAACAGAATGAGAACGCGTATTTAAGACAAGACAAACGCAAATTTTCGGCCAATTGGCCTTTGTCAAGCGTGACTGTAAGATCACAAACAAACACCAAATACAAAATTAGGAGAAAAAGACTGAAACTTCCCTGCTCTCTTCGTCCAGTGGGAAAAGAGGACTAAAATGGCACAGTCTTAAGAGAAGCGAAAGAAAATTAACGAAGCAGATTGGGTAAAGACAAGCAACATTCATAGGACCAGAGAGAGTTGAGCACCTAGTCACAACAGGAGAGATGGGGAGAAAAAGCACCAAGTAGACTCAAGTAGAGACAAAGATATTTGAGCACCTAGTCACAACAGGAGAGGCGGGGAGATAAAGAGCACCAGGTAGACTCAAGTACAGACAAGAGATATTTGAGCACCTAGTCACAACAGGAGAGGTGGGGAGATAAAGAGCACCAGGTAGACTCGAGTAGAGACAAGAAAAATTTGAGCACCTAGTCACAACAGGAGAGGCGGGGAGAAAAAGAGCACCAGGTAGACTCAAGTAGTATATATATGGGAACAAAAGGGCGAGATACACTGGCAGAGACAAAAGATAGAGATTTGTATGGAGGGCCATAATCGCCAACGCCATGCGGCAAAACACATGATGATGATCATTATCATTCCGTGTCATCCAGATCCATAAACATTATTTAGCTTATTCATCGTTTTATTGTTCTGTTCCATGCAGATCCATTATTTCATTTATTCATCGTTTTATTGTTCTGTTCCATGCAGATCCATTATTTCATTTATTCATCGTTT
>JAPXFY010000032.1:5321571-5334071 GCA_030674185.1 Monoplex corrugatus | reverse complement strand
GGAATGAATGAATCTATGTAATCATGAAGGCATTGTATCAATTAAGGTAACAATTAATGTAACATCAAACAAATTAACGAACAAAAGAAAAACAATCAGAACATTATATCAGTCAGGCTTCATCGGATTTCTCGGGGCTGTGTGGGAGTTACAGGTATAAAACAGTTGGGCTGAATCAAAGAAAACGACCTACAGGACTGTGCAGTAAACGTCTAGCAATGTGTAAATACAGAGTGAAATCAGTATGCTTCTGTTTTAAGTTTGTAAATGACGCAGGAAATAAGGTCGCATTCGCTGACAACACAAAAGTGACAAGTTATAAAATCACCACAGATACATTTGATGGTTTTACTAAATTTAGTTCGAAGTGAATTGAGAGTTAATCTGTAAGCTAAAGTTATCTCTTGTCTTGTAAAACCCTGGTAATTACCGAGAAGGGGCGAAGGACACATTGCGCTTTTACTTTGTTTTCTAATATAGCATTCATTTCATGTTCAGAGAGTGGTAAATCAAGTTTAGTACTGCCAGCCCTATTCATTGCTGCATTTGTTGCTATTCTGTCGACCCGATCGTTAAAAAAGATACCACAGTGTGATGGAATCCAACAAAAAGTAACCTGTGTATTATTTGTTATTAAACAATGAATTAGAAATTTTATCTCAAATATTAACGAACTATTTACTTTATGTTCGCAACATTTTAAGGATTGTAATGCAGATTTCGAATCTACACATAATAGGATACTAAACAAAGTTATGGGTAGATCTACTATATATTTCAGTGCCATTAGGATGGCAACTAATTCAGAAGTGAAGATTGAATGTCCCTGTCCTAAAGAGTAAGCCTTTTCTACTTTAAATTTAGGAATTAGAAAGCCAGCACCTGCTTTACCATCATCTAGAACAGAGCCATCTGTAAAGATTTTTAAGTAATGTGAATATTTTTTGTGTAGATGAGACAGAATATCAATTGCTAACAAGTGTGGATTAATATCTTTTGTCAGGTCAGTATCAGTGTAGTTGATATCAAAAATAGCATTGGACAGTTCCCAGGGGGGTAGAGGACAACATATCATTTTATGTGAAACTTTGTTAGGTAATACGTGAGAAAGTTTGAAGAGCTCATTTGTGTAAGTGGATATTGTTTCTTGTGACTTTATTGTTCTTGCTCTCTTGGGGAAATGGATGTCGGACCGAATTTTAAGTTCCGTACTGGCATAATTAGCTACTGCATTTGCTCTAACTATATATTTAGCAGTTGATAACTTCCTCCAATCTTCCAAGGGAAGGATGCCGGCTGTTTTATATACTTCTTGTGTTTTTGTATACACCGGTACCCCAAGAGCACATTTAATAGCTTTACTATCTAAGCTTTGAAGTTTTTTCAAATAGCATTTTGGAGCTGAAAAATAGACCTCTTGACCATAAGCCAACTTAGATCTGACTAAAGCTGTGACAAGATGTAACAACGTTTTAGTGTCCTGTCCCCAGGACTGTTTACTAATAATTCTTATTAAATTATAGCTTTTCATAGCTTTACATAACAAGGCATCAATATGTTCTTTCCACTGTAAACTAGAAGTCAATTGTACTCCCAGAAATTTCACGTGAGTAGTATATTTCAGTTCCTCATCACCAATTTTAAACAACGGTACTTCTTTCGGACTGAGACCGTTATTAAAAAGCATCATGTGTGTTTTTTCATTGGATATTTCCAGACCGTTAACTGTCAAGTAAGTGGAAATATTATTAATTTCATGTTGATAGACCTTTTTAATGTATTTTATTTCTCTCAAGGAAGTCTTCCTTTTTAACGAAACATTCATCCAGATCGCTATATCATCAGCGTACTGAGCAACGTTTACATTGTTTGAGACTTGAGTTGGTAGGTCATAGATCAAAATATTAAATAATAGAGGAGATATTACGGAACCCTGAGGAATTCCCATGTTTACAGATCGTTTTTCAGAGTATGTATTACCTATTTTAGCGACTATACTTCGGTCAGTTATAAATGTTTTGATAAAATTATAAAGATTACCGTTGAGACCAATATGTTTAAATTTCAACAAAAGTCTCGCATGCCAGACTTGATCGTATGCTTTTTTAAGATCAAAGAAGGTAGCTAAGACATTTTTCCTTTTAGCAAACTGATTTTTTATTTGAGTTGTTAACTTAACTAAATGGTCTGATGTTGATCTACCTTTTCGAAACCCAGATTGATTGATAGGTATTATATTATTTTTCTCACAAAAGTAACTCAGTCTATTCACTATAATTTTTTCCATTAGTTTTGAAACATGGGATGTAAGCGAGATAGGTCTGTAACTACCTGGATCTGAAAGGGGTTTATTAGGTTTTGGTATTGGTAACACAATCGAAGTCTTCCAAATGTCAGGTAAGCTACCACTTTCCCAGCATTTTAGTATGATATTGTGTAAGTATTCAATCATTTCTCGGGTAAATGATTTAAAAGGGTATATGAAACGCCATCCAGTCCTACAGCCGATTTTTTGTTGTTCAACGAGAGAAGGGCATCTTTAAGTTCTTTTAATGTAATTTTTGAATTTATGTACATGTGACTATCAGGGGCAGGATCTGAGTATGCGACGGACTCTTCAATTTTCCGTCTTTCCTCCCTTAATGCAGTGTTTGTGTGTGTGTGTGTTTGTATGTGTGTGTGTGTGTGTGTTTGTGTGTGTCTTTGTGTGTGTGTGTGTGTGTGTGTTTTCTTTGTGTGTGTGTGTCTGTGTGTTTGTGAGTGTGTTTGTGTGTGTGTTTGTTTTCTTTGTGCGGTGTTTGTGTGTGTGTGTGTGTGTGTGTGTGTGTGCCTGTGTCTGTTTTGTTTTGTGTGTGTTTGTGTGTCTTGTGTGTGTGTGTGTTTGTGCATCTTGTTTGTGCGTGTGTGTGTGTGATGTTTATGTGTGTGTGTGTGTGTGTGTGTGTGTGTGTGTGTGTGTGTGTGTGTGTGTGTGTGTGTGTGTGTGTGTCCCGGTATTTGTCTAAATTGTAATTAGTTTTGTCTAAATTTATATGCAGCTTGATATTCATGGCTTCACTGGACAGACTGTTATTATTATCATCGTTATTTTTGTTTAAAGCCCAGCCGACTGCGTAGAGCCATATCAGGTCATAACCATTTAAAAAAAAACCCTCAGTAATTCAACAGAAAAAAAAAGGAAAAGAAAATTCAGTACACATATCAATGCATTCGCGCACACAATCTAAGGAGATGCCCCTGGCGTTGACCATTCCGTCCAATTTATCATACAAGGAATTTTGAAAAAACAAATCTGTGTGTGTATTGAAATGGTGTATAACCCTGATATGGCTCTACGCAGTCGGCTGGGCTTTAGGCAACATTCAGAATAAGCACTTGATCTGTTCCGACATGAATCTACCTAAAGCACAGAAATTTATATTGATATTGATATTAATGAGGGACTCGGAGAAGGTCTGGCCGCCAGTTATGCGGCACGCAGGCCCACCGGCGTGTAGACATGCTCTGGTGCCCACGAACCAGACCCCCAGCTATGGGTAAACAGCACCACCGCCTTGTGGGTGTCTCGGGAGAGACCAAGGCTAATGGAGCAAACCCTGACAGAAAAAAAAACACCAATGCCTTATGGTTATCTCGGAGGAGACAAAGGCTAAGGGAGTAAACCCTGACAGGAAGCCACAGCTCCCCCCCCCCCCACTGCCTTGTGGGTGGTGGTGGAAACGACAAAGACTAGCAGAGAGTCCGTGCAAAAACTGATGGAAGGCAACAGGAAACCACCATCGTATCCTCTCAAGAACATCATGGCCAGACTCATTGGAAGAAAAGATCAAAAGGAACCAGAAAAAACACGAAAAAAGGATAAGAACGCGTTTTTACGCGCAAATTTTCGGCCAACTGGCCTTTGTCAAGCGTAAGATCACAAACAAACAAACAAACAAACAAACAAACAAACAAACAAACAAACAAACAAACAAACACCAGACACAAAAATTTGGAGAAAAAGACTGAAACTTCCCTGCTGTTCCGTCCAGTGTGAGAAAAGGACTCTCCGCTAGCCTTCGTCATTCCCACGACTACCCACAAGACAGTGGGGGTGGGGTGGGGGTGGGTGGGGGTGATTTCCTGTCAGGGTTCACTCCCTTAGCCTTGGTCTCTCCCGAGAAGATCTTACGCTTGACAAAGGCCAGTTACCCGAAAATTTGCGCCTGTCTTGTCTTCTTATTTTATTATTATTATTTTTTTTTTCTGGTTTCTCTTTGATTGAACGCGGGCAGTCACACTTGTTTTGAAAAGAAAAGAAAGTTTCATATGGAGGGCCATGATTGTTAGCCCCGTGCAGCATGACACATGATGATGATGATGGTGGTGGTGGTGATTGATGTTAGTGTTGTTGTCTGTATTTCAGACCTACCACCTACCGGAACTCCCTTCACCGGTTCCCGGATGCTACTGAAGAAGAACGGAAGTTGGCCACATCACAAGCCGCTAAGGACTGGGAATCCTTTCTTCTGCTGAGGGCCAAAGAACTCAAGTCAGGTCAGATTAAAATAAACAAACAAAAACAAAACACAAAAAGGACATCCATGCTTTCTTTGTAATATAAGCTAATATCATCATCAAGTGTCTTGCCACATGGCATTGGCGATCATGGCCCTCTGTATGTATTTATCCCTTGTCGCTGCAAGCACATCTTCCACCCTCTCTGTCCTCAGCCACCCTGCAAGTCCGTCCAATATTTTCTCCCTGGGTCTACCTGGTGCTCTCTTTCCCTCCAGCTTTCCTGTTGTGACCAGGTGCTCTAATTCCCCTTTCCTCATAAAATGGCCTATAAATGTTGCTTGTCTTTTCCTAATCTATCTTTTCAATGATCTTCTTTTGTCAGACTCCATCAAGACTGTCTCGTTTGTTTTCTTTGCTGTCCGTGGAACCATCAATATTCTTCTTAGAAACCACATCTCAGCTGCTTCAGTCTTGTTCTGGCTTTGCTTATTGACTGTCCACGTCTCACAACCGTATAACATTATCTGTTCTATGTAACATTCAAGAACTCTCTTCCTTATGTACATTGATAGACATTTGTTGGTAAGAATGTTTTTCATCTTCTTGAATGCTGTTTTGGCTTGCCCGATTCTGCCGGCTATTTCTGCTGTGCATCTACCGTCTGGTGAGATGATCGTTCCTAGATCTTTAAACTTATCAACCTGTCTCAAGGTTGTGCCATTTGCTGTTATTTTGCATGAGGGGATTTCATGTTTTTTACTGATTACCATGACTTCAGTCTTCTTGTTGTTTACATGTAGCTCCAACCCTTTATTTTTGCTTTCTGTTTCTATTATATTCACAGGGTTTTGTAAGCTAATATACAACAGAGATATACACTAATATACAACAGAGATAGCTAATATACAACAGAGATAGCTAATATACAACAGAGATAGCTAATATACAACAGAGATAGCTAATATACAACAGAGATAGCTAATATACAACAGATGTAAGCTAATGTACAACGAGATGTAAGCTAATATACAACAGAGATATAAGCTAATATACAACAGATGTAAGCTAATGTACAACAGAGATATAAGCTAATATACAACAGAGATAGCTAATATACAACAGATGTAAGCTAATGTACAACAGAGATATAAGCTAATATACAACAGGGATGTAAACTAATATACAACAGATGTAAGCTAATGTACAACAGATGTAAGCTAATATACAACAGATGTAAGCTAATATACAACAGAGATATAAACTAATATACAACAGATGTAAACTAATATACAACAGGATGTAAGCTAATATACAACAGAGATATAAGCTAATATACAACAGATGTAAACTAATATACAACAGGGATGTAAACTAATATACAACAGATGTAAGCTAATATACAACAGAGATATAAGCTAATATACAACAGAGATATAAGCTAATATACAACAGATGTAAACTAATATACAACAGAGATATAAACTAATATACAACAGATGTAAGCTAATATACAACAGATGTAAACTAATATACAACAGGGATAGAAGCTAATATAAACAGGGATGTAAACTAATATACAACAGATGTAAACTAATATACAACAGGGATGTAAACTAATATATACAACAGGATGTAAACTAATATACAACAGATGTAAACTAATATACAACAGATGTAAAACTAATATACAACAGATGTAAGCTAATATACAACAGGGATGTAAACTAATATACAACAGGAGATGTAAAGCTAATATACAACAGGATGTAAGCTAATATACAACAGGGATGTAAACTAATATAAAAACAGGGATGTAAACTAATATACAACAGGATGTAAACTAAAAATACAACAGGATGTAAGCTAATATACAACAGATGTAAACTATATACAAATGTACAATACAACAGATGTAAACTAATATACAACAGATGTAAACTAATATACAACAGGGATGTAAACTAATATACAACAGAGATGTAAACTAATATACAACAGATGTAAACTAATATACAACAGATATAAACTAATATACAACAGGATGTAAACTATATACAACAGATGTAAACTAATATACAACAGATGTAAACTAATATACAACAGAGATGTAAACTAATATACAACAGGGATGTAAACTAATATACAACAGAGATGTAAACTAATATACAACAGATGTAAACTAATATACAACAGAGATGTAAACTAATATACAACAGGGATGTAAACTAATATACAACAGAGATGTAAACTAATATACAACAGAGATGTAAACTAATATACAACAGGATGTAAACTAATATACAACAGGGATGTAAACTAATATACAACAGGGATGTAAACTAATATACAACAGAATGTAAGACTAATATACAACAGGGATTTAAAACTAATATACAACAGATGTAAGCTAATATACAACAGGGATGTAAACTAATATACAACGGGGATGTAAGCTAATATACAACAGATGTAAAGCTAATATACAACAGAGATATAAGCTAATATACAACAGATGTAAACTAATATACAACAGATGTAAAAATTATATACAACAGGATGTAAACTAATATACAACGAGATGTAAGCTAATATACAACAGATGTAACTAATATACAACAGATGTAAACTAATATACAACAGGGATGTAACTAATATAAAAAGATAAACTAATATACAACAGATGTAAACTAATATACAACAGATGTAAACTAATATACAACAGGATGTAAACTAATATACAACAGATGTAAATAAATATACAACAGATGTAAACTAATATACAACAGATGTAAACTAATATACAACAGATGTAACTAATTACAACAGATAAATATATACAACAGGGATTGTAAACTAATATTACAACAGGATGTAAACTAATATACAACAGAGATGTAAACTAATATACAACAGGATGTAAACTAATATACAACAGGATGTAAACTAATATTACAACAGGATGTAAACTAATATACAACAGATGTAAACTAATATACAACAGATGTAAACTAATATACAACAGGGATGTAAACTAATATACAACAGATGTAAACTAATATACAACAGGATGTAAACTAATATACAACAGATGTAAACTAATATACAACAGATGTAAACTAATATACAACAGAGATATAAGACTAATATTACAACAGGGATGTAAACTAATATACAACAGGATGTAAACTAATATACAACAGATGTAAACTAATATACAACAGATGTAAACTAATATACAACAGATGTAAACTAATATACAACAGATGTAAACTAATATACAACAGATGTAAACTAATATACAACAGGATGTAAACTAATATACAACAGATGTAAACTAATATACAACAGATGTAAACTAATATACAACAGATGTAAACTAATATACAACAGATGTAAACTAATATACAACAGAGATGTAAACTAATATACAACAGATGTAAACTAATATACAACAGGATGTAAACTAATATACAACAGATGTAAACTAATATACAACAGATGTAAACTAATATACAACAGGATGTAAACTAATATACAACAGGATGTAAACTAATATACAACAGATGTAAACTAATATACAACAGATGTAAATAATATACAACAGAGATTAAACTAATATACAACAGATGTAAACTAATATACAACAGGATGTAAGCTAATATACAACAGATGTAAACTAATATACAACAGATGTAAACTAATATACAACAGGATGTAAACTAATATACAACAGGATGTAAACTAATATACAACAGATGTAAAAACTAATATACAACAGATGTAACTAATATACAACAGATGTAAACTAATATACAACAGGATGTAAACTAATATACAACAGATGTAAACTAATATACAACAGATGTAAACTAATATACAACAGATGTAAACTAATATACAACAGATGTAAACTAATATACAACAGGATGTAAACTAATATACAACAGATGTAAACTAATATACAACAGATGTAAACTAATATACAACAGGATGTAAACTAATATACAACAGATGTAAACTAATATACAACAGATGTAAACTAATATACAACAGGATGTAAACTAATATACAACAGATGTAAACTAATATACAACAGATGTAAACTAATATACAACAAGATGTAAACTAATATACAACAGGATGTAAACTAATATACAACGGGATGTAAACTAATATACAACAGATGTAAACTAATATACAACAGATGTAAACTAATATACAACAGACAGGGATGTAAACTAATATACAACAGGATGTAAGCTAATATACAACAGGATGTAAACTAATATACAACAGATGTAAACTAATATACAACAGATGTAAACTAATATACAACAGATGTAAACTAAAATATTAACTAATGTAAACTTAACTATATCAACAGATGTAAAACTAATATACAACAGATGTAAACTAATATACAACAGATGTAAACTAATATACAACAGGATGTAAACTAATATACAACAGATGTAAACTAATATACAACAGATGTAACTAATATAAACAATTAAACTATATACAACAGGATGTAAACTAATATACAACAGATGTAAACTAATATACAACAGATGTAAACTAATATACAACAGATGTAAACTAATATACAACAGATGTAATAAATACAACAGATGTAACTAATAACAAGATGTAAACTAATATACAACAATTAACTAATATACAACAGATGTAAACTAATATACAACAGGATGTAAACTAATATACAACAGGATGTAAACTAATATACAACAGATGTAAACTAATATACAACAGATGTAAAACTAATATACAACAAGATGTAAACTAATATACAACAGAGATGTAAACTAATATACAAAAGATGTAAACTAATATACAACAGATGTAAAACTAATATACAACAGATGTAAACTAATATACAACAGGATGTAAATTAATATACAACAGATGTAAACTAATATACAACAGATGTAAACTAATATACAACAGATGTAAACTAATATACAACATGATGTAAACTAATATACAACAGAGATGTAACTAATATACAACAGATGTAAACTAATATACAACAGATGTAAAACTAATATTTCAACAGATGTAAACTAATATACAACAGATGTAAACTAATATACAACAGGATGTAAACTAATATACAACAGATGTATATAAACTAACTAATATACAACAGATGTAAACTAATATACAACAGATGTAAACTAAATACACAGATAAACTAAACAACGATGTAAACTAATATACAACAGAGATGTAAACTAATATACAACAGATGTAAACTAATATACAACAGATGTAAACTAATATACAACAGATGTAAACTAATATACAACAGATGTAAACTAATATACAACAGAGTGAACTAATATACAACTTACTAATATACAACAGATGTAAACTAATATAACAAACAAGGATGTAAAACTAACTATACAACAGATGTAAACTAATATACAACAGATGTAAACTAATATACAACAGATGTAAACTAATATACAACAGATGTAAACTAATATACAACAGGATGTAAACTAATATACAACAGATGTAAACTAATATACAACAGATGTAAACTAATATACAACAGATGTAAACTAATATACAACAGGATGTAAACTAATATACAACAGGATGTAAACTAATATACAACAGGATGTAACTAATATACAACGGGATGTAAACTAATATACAACAGGATGTAAATAATATACAACAGGGATGTAAACTAATATACAACAGGATATAAGCTAATATACAACAGGATGTAAGATAATATACAACAGAGATGGAAACTAATACACAACAGAGATATAAGATAATATACAACAGAGATGGAAACTAATACACAACAGAGATATAAGATAATACACAACAGAGATATAAGATAATATACAACAGAGATGGAAACTAATACACAACAGAGATATAAGATGATATACAACAGAGATGGAAACTAATACACAACAGAGATATAAGATGATATACAACAAGATAAACTAATACAACGAGATATAAGCTAATATACAACAGGGATATAAGCTAAGATAAGTTTTGTATGCTGGTTGTTCGCTTGGAAGCCTCATGAGGTGTTTTAAACAAAAATGTGTGTCTTGTGATTTCCGTCCATGAAACGGGCTGATGGCCTCATCATCATCAGGTGCCCTGCCGCATGTCGTTGGCGACCATGGACTTCCATCCATCTCTATCTCTCGTTGCCCCTAGCATCTCCCCCACCCTCCTCATCCTCAGCCACTCTGCAAATCCGTCCAGCATTTTCTCCCTGGGTCTACCTGGTGCTCTCTTTCCTTCCAGCTTTCCCGTTGTGACCAGGTGCTCCAAATCCCCCTTCCTCATAAAATGGCTTATAAATGTTGCCTGTCTTTTCCTAATCTTCCTTATGAGTGATCTACTTGTGTCTGCCTCCATCAAGACTGTCTCGTTTGTTTTCTTTGCTCTCCATGGAACTCTCAACATTCTTCTTAGAAACCATATCTCGGCTGCCTCAATCTTGTTCTGGCTTTGCTGATGACCTAAAAGCATTAAATTCTGAGTCCTGTCTGTCCGTCTGTCTGCCTGCCTGTGTAGCATAATGTCTGTCTGTCATTATCTCTCTTCTGAAGGGGATTCAAACTCTCAATTTTCCAGTAGTCTATCCTATGGTGTAAACACTGCACCACAACAACCACTTACAATTACATCTGTACTTTCAGTTCCAGTGTCGCTTTGCTCTAGACGACGTTCAACATTAACAAACTGGCCTGTTGGCTTCCCATCTTAATGTTTCCATCATTCTGGTGGTGTCAGCTTACTGTTTCATTGGTCCACTGGCCTGTTGGCTTCCCATCTTAACGTTTCCATCATTCTGGTGGTGTCAGCTTACTGTTTCATAGGTCCACTGGCCTCTTGGCTTCCCATCTTAACGTTTCCATCATTCTGGTGGTGTCAGCTTACTGTTTCATAGGTCCCAATGGCTTGTTGGCTGTCCATCTTAATGTTTCCATCATTCTGGTGGTGTCAGCTTACTGTTTCATAGGTCCACTAGCCTGTTGGCTTCTCATCTTAATGTTTCCATCATTCTGGTGGCGTCAGCTGACTGTTTCATAGGTCCACTGGCCTGTTGGCTGCTCATCTTAATGTTTCCATCGTTCTGGTTGTGTCCGCTTACTGTTTTATAGGTCCACTGGCCTGTTGGCTTCCCATCTTAATGTTTCCATCATTCTGATGGTGTCAGCTTAGTGTTTCATAGGTCCACTGGCTTGTTGGCTGCCCATCTGAATGTTTCCATCATTCTGGTGGTGTCAGCTTACATGTAGTGCTTCATAGGTCCACTGGCCTGTTGGCTGCGCATCTGAATGTTTCCATCATTCTGGTGGTGTCAACGTAGTGTTTGATAGGTCCACTGGCCTGTTGGCTGTCCATATTAATGTTTCCATCATTCTGGTGGTGTCAGCTTAGTGTTTCATAGGTCCACAGACCTGTTGGCTGCCCATCTTAATGTTTCCATCATTCTGGTGGTGTCAGCTTACTGTTTCATAGGTCCACTGGCCTGTTGGCTGTCCATCTTAATGTTTCCGTCATTCTGGTGGTGTCAGCTTACTGTTTCATAGGTCCACTGGACTGTTGGCTTCCCATCTTAATGTTTCCATCATTCTGGTGGTGTCAGCTTACTGTTTCATAGGTCCACTGGCCTGTTGGCTTCCCATCTTAATGTTTCCATCATTCTGGTGGTGTCAGCTTACTGTTTCATAGGTCCACTGGCCTGTTGGCTTCCCATCTTAATGTTTCCATCATTCTGGTGGTGTCAGCTTACTGTTTCATAGGTCCACTGGCCTGTTGGCTGCCAATCGTAATGTTTCCATCATTCTGGTGGTGTCAGCTTACTGTTTCATAGGTCCACTGGCCTGTTGGCTTCCCATCTTAATGTTTCCATCATTCTGGTGGTGTCAGCTTACTGTTTCATAAGTCCACTGGCCTGTTGGCTTCCCATCTTAATGTTTCCATCA
>JAPXFY010000032.1:5309071-5314071 GCA_030674185.1 Monoplex corrugatus | reverse complement strand
ATTTTCTTTTCCTTTTTTGTTTCTTCTGAAATATTACTTTTTTTCCCCTTTTTTTTCTCTCTTGAAATATTGTGTGTTTGAAACGGCTATAGCCCTGATAGGCTCTACGCAGTCGGCTGGGCTTAAAAAAAAAACAAAAACAAAAATAACAATAACAGCCCTAACCACTAGACTATCGCATCTGTCTCCTGAATGATGCTGATGCTGAGTGATAATCTTTTTTTTTTTTACTTGTTTTTATTCAAATACATAGCATTTACGGACATATTGAAAGGTACACAATGCATAATCAACAGATGTAACAAAATGTATAAAGAACAAGCATTCGATGCAATATATATATGCACATACATAATTATACATACATATACATACATATACATACACATATGCATACAGCTACACATATAATAATTTAATAATAATAATAATTACAATATTTATATAGCGCAAAATCTTGATAAAATCAAATCTAAGCGCTGAAGCAGACACACACGCACGCACGCACGCACGCACGACACACGCACGCACGCACGCACGCACACACACACACACACACACACACACACACACACACACACACACACCACACCACACACACACGCGCGCATGGCTATAAATGGGGAGAAAGAATAAAAGCAATAAAAGCAAGAATAAAAGCAATGGAAAATTATAGAGAGCATAGCATATACAATTATATATTATAACCATGTGATTCCCCTCCGAGCGGAGACAGGCTGCAGAGGGGGGGGGGGTTGAGTGAGGTTAGGATTTTATGCGGAGGAGAAAAGGTGAGTTTTGAGAGTGGACTTGAAGGAGACAAAAGTAGGTTGCTGACGGACTGAGAGAGGAAGTTTGTTCCAGGAGAGTGGACCAGAAACAGAGAAGGCTCGTGGACCATAGGTATTGAGCTTAGTGCGTGGAAAGCGAAAAGTCAGAGGATCGGAGGCAGAGCGGTTGGTACGTGAGGGAACATAGATCTCAAGTAGGTTGACAGGTAATCGGGGGCTGCGTTATTGAGGCTTTTGTAGCACATGGTGTCTAGTTTGTACTGTATGCGCTTTGATACAGGGAGCCAGTGAAGTTGTGCCAGGAGAGGAGATATGTGGTCAGCTTTTTTCTTTTTGAGTACAAGGCGTACAGCATTGTTTTGAATGCGCTGTAGGATGTGAATGGTGGAGGCAGGAAACCAGACAGGAGTGAATTGCAATAGTCAATGCGAGACATTATGAAGGAGAGAACGAGTTTTGCAGTTGTTTCGACAGAGAGATACTTCCTGATTAGCCTTATACGATGGAGATGTTAGTAGCAAGATCTGGCAGTTTGAGAAACAAAGTTGTTCATGGACAGGGTAGAGTCAATGGAGACACCAAGGTTTTTAGCTGAATCAGAAATTGGGACTGATGTGTTACATAATGGGAGAGAAAGAGGAGGCAGCTGAGAAAGTTTCTGACGGGTGCCAATGAGGATAGCTTCTGTCTTGTCCATTAAGCTGAAGTCTATTGTGTGTCATCCAGTTCTTAATGTCCGAGTAACACTCAGTGGTGCGAGTCAACAGGCGCTGTATATTATCAGGTGAGTCACTGTCTTGAAGTTGGGTGTCATCAGCATAGAAGTGTGTTTTATAGAGTGGGAGTTGATGATGGTGGACAGGGGGGAGGTGTAAAGAGTGAAAAGAACAGGGCCAAGGACAGATCCTTGTGGAACACCACAGGTCAGGTATGCAGGTTGAGAGTAAGTGCCATTGATGAGAACAGTTTGTTTTCTGTTTGATAGGTATGAAGTGAACCAGGACAGAGCAATGTCAGAGATGCCAAAAGTATGATGAAGTCTAGAAAGGAGAATACCATGATCAATGGTATCAAAGGCTGCAGACAGATCAAGGAGTGTGAGGAGAGAGACTTTGCCAGTATCAGTTGCAAGGAGGAGATTGTTGAGAATGTGTAGTAGGGCAGTTTCAGTACTATGGCACTGGCGGTAGGCTGACTGGAAAGGATTGAGGAGATTGTTGGCAGACAGGTGAGAGTTCAGCTGGTTGAGGACGACTTTTTCAAGGAGTTTTGACAAGAAAGAGAGATTAGAGATAGGCCTGTAATTTTTCAGTTCATTTGGGTCTAAATTGTGTTTCTTGAGGAGAGGGTGAACAATAGCAGACTTGAAAGAATCTGGGACAGTTCCAGTTTGAAGAGAAGTGTTGATGATGTTAGTGATGAATGGGAGGAGAGTAGGGAGACAGTCGGAGTAGAGAGAACCTGGAAGAGGATCCAGTTCGCAGGTTTTGAACGACATGGATCTGATTGTGTTGAAAATGTCTTCTTGTGAGACTGGGGTAAAAGTAGTAAGAGGTGTGCCAGAGAAAGAAGGGTCAGGTGGGCATGGTTGACAGGGTGTCCTGTCAAGCCTGTCACGAAGAGTTTGTATTTTGGTGGTGAAATACTTGGAGAATACAGATGGGATTTCTTCATTTGTATGTTTTGTTGGGAGAGGTAAATCTTTTCGTGTGCCAAGGAGATGATTCATGGTTTAAAGAGTTCTTTTGAAGAAGAGGCATTCAGGATTTTGGTTTGAAAATAGCTTGTTTTTGTTGATGCAATGAGGGTGGATACTTTTGTTTTAGAGGCTTGGAAAAGTTGCCTGTGTACAGTGAGTTTGGATTTGCGCCAACGGCGTTCTGCTCTGCGGCGGGCACGTTTTGCACAGGCAATCTCATGAGTGAGCCAGGGGGTAGGGGGGCGGTCAGGTAAAAGACGGGTTGTGGCTGGAGCATGAGTGTCCAGAAGATGGTGGAGAGTAGTATAGAATTCATCGGCAAGGTTATGTGACTTTTCAGAAAGGAGACGGGAGGCATCAGATGAAAATGTGGAGAGGTCGATAGATTTGAGATTGCGTCGAGTCACTGTGCGCATGGTACGGGAAGGAGGAGAAATGTCGAGAGAACAGAGAATTGCAGAGTGGATCAGATGGAAGGGCTGAAGTTAGACGGGTAGAAAGAACTAAGCAGTGGTCAGTAGCGGAATTGTGGTGATCACGAGAAATGATCCAGTCAAGAATGTGACCTTTTTGATGGGTTGGTTCAGAAATGTGTTGTCATATTGTGATTGGACAGAGAGTTGATGATATGTCTTGTGTCATAACGGTGAGATGTTGTCATAGTAGGACATTGATGTCACCTAGAATGATGAGATTTCCAGGTAAGAGGCAGTAGTGGTCAAGCAATTGGTCAAAGTCAGAGAGAAACGTGGATGTGGTGAGTTTGTTGGCAGAGCTAGGTGGGGGTCGATAGACACAGGAGAAGGTGATGGGGTGAGGGGTGGATTGGAAGGATACTTCAACGTGCTCGAAAGAAGGATGGGAGAAAGGCAGAGACTGCGAGAAAGACAGGCGGGAATGGAGTGAGTCGTTGTAGAGGATGGCGATACCGCCACCTCGGGATGAGCGATGGAAAGAAGCAAGCCTGTAACCACTCGGAGTGAGGCTAACATGTATAGGTTCGTGACCAAGGGGGTTAAGCCATGTCTCTGTGATAAAAGCAATGTCAACATGCTCATCTGCGATAAAATCAGCAATGACTTCGGCTTTGCCATCCTTGCATGTTGACTGAGCATTAAAAAGGCATAATTTTAGTTTATCACAGTCATATATGGTGGTGGCCGGGGTGGCGACGAAGGCGGCACCGACGGGACAGAAGGTGAAGGCGGCACATTTACATATATACACACATTACATATACATATAACACACTACATATACATACATATCATACAGCTATACATATACATACATATATACAACATCTAAATATGCATACATATATATACAACATACATATACACATACACATACAATATGTATACAATATATATGTACACACACAATCACACACACATATATATATATATAAATATATGTACAAAATAAAACAATATATATATATAATTGAAGCAGCATGTGTACAGAAAAGGCAACAAATCGATGTAAAAATTTCCCAAATTTTCGGCGGTACACCCCGCCTTCCTCAAGGGGACTTTAGTCACTGACTACGATTTGCTACACAAACACATCAGAATATCAGAATAACACACACACACACCACACACACACACACACACACACACACACACACACACACACAGAACACACACACACACACACACACACACACACACACACACACACACATGATGCTGAGTGCTAATCATTTCAGGAGGAGTTCATCAACACCAACTTCAATCGTTGCACAAGAGTGGAGGAAGAGTACAGGTCGCCCTTTGAAGACATCAACAGCGATGTGTACAAAGCTGGTCTGAGACTGGTCAACGCTGAGCAAATCCTGGTCCCCTGCTTGACCCGACGCCAATGGCAGGAAACACTGGACAAAGGTCAGTATAGAGTTGGTCAGCTTGACCTTGTCTAACACGTTTGATCGGATGGTCCTCGTAAAACGTAAAAAATGTAAATTAATAAACAAAATCCAAAACAAGTGTGACTGCCCGCGTTCAAGCAAACAGGAACAAGAAAAAACACGAAAATAGAACCAGAACGCGTATTTAATACAACCAGACAAGACAGGCGCAAATTTTTCAGCCAACTGGCCTTTGTCAAGCGTGAATGTGAGATCACAAACCAACACCAAATACAAAATTATGAGAAAAAGACAAACTTCCCTGCTGCTTCGTCCAGTGGGAGAAGAGGCTGGAACTTCCCTGCTGCTTCGTCCAGTGGGAGAAGAGGCTGGAACTTCCCTGCTGCTTCGTCCAGTCTTCTTCTCCTACTGGACAAAGCAGCAGGGAAGTTTCAGTCTTTTTCTCATAATTTTGTATTTGGTGTTTGTAAAGTAAAAGGTCAAGGTTGATCAGTGCTGAACAAATTTTGGTCCCCTGCTCGACCCAACGGGGACAAAGGTCAGTATCGACTTTGTCAGCTTGACCTTGTTCGAGAAGTTTCATTGGATGGTCCTCACTGTAAGGTAAAAGGTCAAGGTTGACCTGTGTTGAGCTGGA
>JAPXFY010000032.1:5294071-5301571 GCA_030674185.1 Monoplex corrugatus | reverse complement strand
TTTGATACGTTGGTTGGTTGGTAGTTTTATTGATGGTTTTTCCCCCGTGGGGATGCTGGGGGCTCTTTCAGCAGAAATAGTATCCCCACCTTGTGGAAATTCTGTGCCAGAAATTTCCTCTTTTCTGTCACTCTCTTTGTTTCTGCCTTGTTCCTTTGCTTTCTGTCATTTCGTCCTATCATTTTCTGCCTTGTTGGTCCATTGACCTGTATGTCTTCGATAAAGTCTTATGTACTTTTTCTTGGGATTGATAATTGGGTACATGTATTAAGTGCATTTTTGGCGCTAGGGAGGTGAGATATGCGGAAGCAATTATAGGTAATTTATGCCTGTTTTCACACATGTATTGGTGTCCATATGCTTAAATTTGCATTCAGGTGTGTTTTTTAAATCTCCTGTGCGATAAATTGGACGGAGTGGTCAACGCCGATGGCATGTCCTTAGATTATGTACGCGAATGCATTGACATGTGTGTTACATTATCGCATGCTAATTGCACAACTGTTCGTGCACGAGTCAGAACTATTCTGTAAAGGGAGACTACTCTCTCGCCCTCTTCCCTCAACGGCTTTCCCAGCAACAATAATAAGACTTGAAGACTCGATCGCTGTTTGAGTAATTTTATGTTCTGTATGTAAGAGAACGAAACATGGTGGCAGCGGTGAGTAGACCACCACTGCCTGTACTCTATGCTTATAGAAACCGTAAGTAGCCACATCGATCTACGTTTTATTTCCTTCGTTCTGACTCGACTGACGAGCTGTCACTCTTCAGCCATTGGCTTCGTTCGTGCAACCATTACCGTTACGCTCGATCTCAAATCAAAACAGAGACTTTAGAACAGTATGGCTCATGCACCACCTCGCCACAATACACGAGTAAACCCACCACCCCCTTTAAATGTGAAGAAGGGTGGAGATGAATGGAAATTGTTCAAGCAGATGTGGAATCAATTATTGCATCATTGCAAGACTGAATGAAGAAGAAGAAACGTACAAGAGAGCTTTGTTTCTCCACACACTAGGGCCAGAAGGACTGACTGTGTACAATGGAATGCAGCTTCGAGATAATCCATCTGTTGATGATATTATCACTGCATTTGACGGTCATTTCATTGGAAAGACCAACGAAACATATGAAAGATACGTGTTCAACAGACGTGACCAAAAGGCTGATGAGTCTGTGGAAGACTACATTGCTGCTCTATGCACTCTTGCTTCAACCTGCAATTTTTGTGATTGCTTGAAAGACACTCTTTTGAGAGACCGGATCGTCCTGGGCATCAAAGACAGTTCTACTAGAAAGCGACTGTTGCAGGAAGCTGATCTGACTCCAAAATCCTGCATCGATATGTGTCGTGCTGCTGAAGCCACTTCTCATCAACTGAGATCTCTGAAATCCACTGAAGACGCTGTTGCAGAAGCCTGTTCTGTGTCATCTCGTGAACAGAAGTTGGGCAAGACTTGTAAATTTTGCGGACAGTCTCATATCTTCAAGAAGGAACTGTGTCCTGCATGGGGAAGGTGTGCAAGACCTGCAAAAAGAAAAATCACTTCGCTGTCAAGTGTATGAAGAAGACTAAGAAAAGACTTCACCTGGTCGGGGAACAACATGAATCTGACTCTGACTCTGAAGATGAGTATTTGCTCGCAATCGGAGACAAAGCCCGTGAGAAAATCATCAAGGCTGAAATGCTCATCGGAGACATACCCATTGTCTTTCAGATAGACTCTGGTGCGAGTGTCAATGTGATTCCGAAGAAGTTTGTCAAGAATACTGCGCTTGAAAAATGTAAAACAAAACTGTACATGTACAACAGCACAGTACTTCATCCCAAAGGAAAGACACAAATGACTGTGAAAAATCCAAAGAATGGAAAGAAATTCAAAACTGAGTTCATCATGTTGAAGAAGACTTCATCCCTCTGCTCGGAAAAAAGACATCTGAGGACATGGGACTCATCACTGTCCACTATGATAACTTTGAGAGTGTATCAAAAATATCACAAATACTGACCTTCTCTCTAGTTATGAAGATGTCTTCAATGATGAACAAGGTAGTCTACCAGGAGTCGCACACTTCAAAGTGGATGAAACTGTGTGTCCTGTCATCTCTCCTGCGTGTCGTATCCCTCACGCAATGAAATCGAAAATCAAAGAAGAGCTGAGCAAGCTGACTGAAAGAGAAATCATCACTCCAGTAGATGAACCTACAAGCTGGTGCAGTCGCATGGTAGTAGCGACGAAGAAGTCTGGAAAGCTGCGCATCTGTATTGATCCAAGACCTTTGAATAAGGCTCTGAAAAGAGAACATTACCCTCTTCCTGTCATGGAGGACATTGTACCAAGACTCGCTGGGGCCAAGGTCTTCTCAAAACTAGACCTCAGCAACGCTTACTGGCATGTCCATTTGGATGAAGAATCCAGTCTGCTGACTACATTCCAAACACCACACGGACGTTACCGCTGGAAACGACTTCCGTTCGGTACATCTGTGAGCAGTGAACTGTTCCAGAAACGCCTTGACCAAGTTCTTGAAGGACTCGATGGTGTAATCGGCGTATCTGACGACATCATTGTGTACGGTGAAGATGATGAAGACCATGACAGAAATCTGACTGCTCTTCTGGACAAATGCCGCTCAGTTGGCATGAAGCTGAACAGGCAGAAAGCGGATCTTCGGAAGAATGAGATCTCCTTCCTGGGACACCTGGTGACCAGTGACGGCCTACAGATTGACCCAGAGAAGGTGGAAGCAATTCTGAAGATGCCCAAGCCTGAAAATGTTGAGTGTCCGACGCTTTTGTGGATTCGTCAACTACCTCTCAAAATTTCTTCCAAAGCTGTCTGACGTGCTTGAACCCATCAGACAACTCATGCATGAGGATGCTGAGTGGGTCTGGACTCCTGCTCATGACCAAGCATTTGAAAAAGTTCAAAACCTTGTGACAGAGGCTCCGGTTCTGAACTTCTACAATCCTCAAGAAGAACTGACCATCCAGTGCGATGCAAGTCAAACTGGACTTGGTGCTGCTCTTTTGCAGAATGGTCGCCCTGTAGCATATGCTAGCCGAGCACTCACTGAAACTGAGACCAGATATGCCCAGATTGAAAAAGAAATGCTGGCAATCGCATTCTCACTGGAAAAATTCCATCAGTACACATTTGGCCGACCAGTCCGCATTGACTCGGACCATAAACCACTGGAAGCCATTCTACAGAAACCTCTTTCTGCTGCCCCAAGAAGACTGCAAGGAATGATGCTTCGCATACAAGGCTATGACATCAACATCTGCTACAAAAAAGGCACAGAAATGTATCTAGCCGACACACTGTCCCGTGCCTACATTGAGACATCAAGCAAGCAGGAAGCCTTTGAACATGTGAACATGATCTCTTTCCTTCCAATTAGAACGGAAAGGATCGCCAAGCTCAAAACAGCAACTGACAAGGATGAAACTCTCCAAATCCTCAAATCCGCCATCATGAACGGTTGGCCAGAAGACAAACAAAACCTGCCTGCTGAGCTATTCCCTTACTTCAGTTTCCGTGATGAGATGTCAGTTCAAGATGGACTGATATTCAAAGGAGAAAGAGTCGTCATCCCAATCTCTCTACGCCCTGAAATGAAAGTTGCAGCCCACTCATCTCATTCCGGCATTGATGGTTGTCTGAAAAGAGCCAGAGAAAGTCTGTTTTGGCCAGGAATGACCGGTGACATCAAACACTTCATTTCCACCTGTGAAGTTTGCGGAAGTTATCAAGCAGCAAATCAGCAAGAAACTCTCTAACCTCATGAACTGCCATCCCGACAGTTGGAGAAAATTGGTGTGGACTTATTTGAACTTGATGGCAAAGACTTTTTGATCACTGTTGACTATTTCAGCAACTTCTGGGAACTCGACAGACTTGAAAACAAAGTCAATGACTGTCATCAAAAAACTGAAAACACACTTTGCACGCTATGGCTCACCATGTGTTGTCATCAGTGATAACGGACTTCAGTTCAGCTCAGAAAATTTCAAGAATTTTGCTCTTGACTTCGACTTTGAGCACCGAACATCCAGTCCATACAACAGCAAGAGCAATGGCAAGGCTGAATCTGCAGTGAAAACAGCAAAAATTCTGTTGAAGAAAAACAAAGATGGAGACCAGTTCTTAGCACTGCTGAACTACAGGAACACTCCAAGCCAATCCACAGGAACCAGTCCGGCTCAACGATTCTTCAACCGGCGAACTAGAACTCTCCTTCCAACCTCAGAAAAGCTCCTCAAACCGAAGCTCAATATTGAAGCGGAAAAAATAAAACTACGTGCCAGTCAAAGAAAACAAAAGAAGAACTTTGACAAACGTGCCAAGGATCTTCCATCTCTCGAAGAAGGTGAACAAGTCAGAATTGACCCCTCTACACTTGGCAAGAAAACCTGGACGAAGGCAACTGTTGTTCGACGCCACAACCGATCCTACGATGTTGAGACCAACGGAACTGTATACCGTCACAACAGAATCCACCTGAAGAAGGCACCTGAGAGGGATCATTCCACTGTGTCCTCAAAGACAGTAGTTCCAGCTACACAGCCAAGCCCACAGCCCACAGTGCGGACCAATGATCCATCACCACCTGCTTCTCCAATCAAGGACAATGGACCAGGAACTCCACAAGCTGCAATTCAGGTGTATCCGCAAGTAATGCCTGCTCAACCTAGCCCGGTGAAGAGTCTACCAGGTCGAAGAAGCCCCGATTCAAAGATTCCAGTCCGAACAACCCGTTCAGGCCGTGAAATCAAAACGCGACGCATGCATGATTTCGTGTACAATTGAAAGACGCTGAATCGTAAAGAAATAATATTTGATTTTATTTGCGTTTGACAGACAATCCGAAGATGAACAGTGGACGATCACTTTGTTATTAACGATGGTAAATCCGAAGATGAACAATGAACGGTCACTTATTATCAAGTTGAACTGCAAACGGAAAGTCGCGTTGCGTTGTTCAGTTCATTTCGCATGTTTCGCCCTTTCTCTCTTTAAACAAAAGGGGATGTTACATTATCGCATGTTAATTGCACAACTGTTCGTGCACGAGTCAGAACTATTCTGTAAAGGGAGACTACTCTCTCGCCCTCTTCCCTCAACGGCTTTCCCAGCAACAAAAGACTTGAAGACTCGATCGCTGTTTGAGTAATTTTATGTTCTGTATGTAAGAGAACGAAACAATGTGTACAAAATGTTCTTTTCTTTTCTTTTTCCTGTCGAAGTTTTGTATGTTTTGAAGCGGTTATAACCCTGACATGGCTCTACACTGTCGGTTGGGCTTCCTTCTGGAAATTCTATGCTAGAAATTTCCTCCTTCTGTCACTCTCTTTGTTTTTGCAGTCGGCTCGGTTTTAAACAACAATAATTACAATTGGTAGTTTAGTTGCGAGGTGGCTGGTTTTTCTACCCGATTTTTGGCTGGCACCATTTTCTGTCTTGAAATCTTACACCATGGTTAGCAGACTGCTAGTTAAGTGGCACTTGGTATCACGTCACGTCTTGTTTTTGTTACGTAATTTGTTGTATGATGTCACAGTTTACATCAAACCTTCATTTTCCTCTTCTCTCTGAGTTTCAACATCTTCATCCTCCGCTGTTTTCTCTTGTATCCTATACGCTTGATAAAGGCCAGTTGGCCGAAATTTTGCGTCTGTCTTGTCTTGTATTAAATACGTGTTGTTATTCTTTTTTTTTTCGTGTTTTTTTTCCCTGGTTCCTGGCATTTGTCTGTACATGTGGTTGGTGTAGTGTTTTTGGATTCTAAAACACACGTGACTGTGGACACGTACAATTTACGTCCATGTCCATACATCAGTCATTGCCCAAACTATGAAGACACACACATACAACCACACACAACCACCACACACACACACACACACACACACACACACACACACACACACACACACACACACACACACACACACACACACATGTGCGTGTGTGTGTGTTGTGTGTGTGCGTGCGTGTGCGTGTGTGTGTGTGTGTGTGTGTGTGTGTGTGTGCGTGCGTGTGTGTGTGTGTGTGCGTGCGTGCGTGTGTGTGTGTGTGCGTGCGTGTGCGTGTGTGTGTGTGTGTGTGTGTGTGTGTGTGTGTGTGTGTGTGTGTGTGTGGTTGTATGTGTGTGTGTTTGTGTGTGTGTGTGTGTGTGGACTGGCCTTGAATGGAATATCATTCTGCGGAAAGCTGAGGACTGTGAGGAGTGGAGGAAGTTGGTTGTAAAATCTTCAGTGGTGCCCCAACGGTCAACCAGACTACGGGACTGATGATGATGATGATGATATAAACGGAAGTTTGATGGCAACTTTTGTGTCACGTCATGATTATCGGTATTGGGAGTAAACTGTACCAGTAAAAGGCGTTTTTGTCCATGTGGTGTCCACTATGGGAGTATTTCATTCTCTCTGTCTCTCTGTCTGTCTGTCTCTGTGTCTGTCTGTCTGTCTCTCACTGTCACTCTCTCTGGTCTCTTTCTATGTCTGTTTCACTATGTGTGTGTTTGTGTGTGTGTGTGTGTTTGAAAAGTGTGTGACGTGTTTGTGTGTGTGTTTGAAAAGTGTGTGCGTGCGCGCGCGTGTGTGTGTGTGTGTGTGTGTGTGTATGACGTGTGTGTGTGTGTGTGGTTGTATATGTGTGTGTGTGTGTGTTTGAAAAGTGTGTGGCGTGTGTGTGTGTGTGTGTGTGTGTGTGTGTGTGGTGTGTGTGTGTGTGTGTGTGTGTGTGTGTGTGTGTGTGTGTGTGTGTGTGTGGGGTTGTATGTGTGTATCTTCATATTTGGGCAATGACTGATGTATAAATATAAGTGTGTGTATATATGCGCGCACATGTGTATACGCACACAGAACATCTGCAATGATTTAACCCTTTGACTCTCGCACCCTATCAACCAACTGCGAAAACTTAACCCTTTGACTCCTCTGACCCTATCAACCAGCTTCCTGCAGGAAGCTGGTGGACAGGGTGAGGAACTCAAAGGGTTACGTTTTTGCTATGCTAGCATGGTTGATAATGCAGGATGCTGGTGGACAGGGTGAGGGAGTCAAAGGGTTAAGTTTTTGCTTTGCTAGCATGGTTGACAATGCAGGATGCTGGAGAACATGCTGCGGGGGTCAAAGGGTTAAGTTTTTGCTATGATAGCATGGTTGACAATGCAGGATGCTGGTGGACATGTTGTGGGAGTCAAAGGGTTAAAACTCATGCTAGACATGTCAGCGAGCAGTGGCTTGTGGAAACTGAAAAACACCCAGCATGGACACTCATCAAAGACGGATTATGCACACTGCGCAGCAAAATATTGCCTGCACAGTGAGGACAAAACAATCAGCGTACACCTATGTTTGAAAGAAAAAAAATAAAACAAGGAAACAAACAAAAACTCCGGAAAACAAAATACAACAACAACAACAGCAACAGCATCAAAAGGTTTCAGTTGAAAAAAAAAAACTGATGGAAGGGAAATGAC
>JAPXFY010000032.1:5271571-5286571 GCA_030674185.1 Monoplex corrugatus | reverse complement strand
GCCCAGTTCTATTTCAGTTTGTTGATGGTTTCCAGGATGTTTTGCACTTTGTTCTATATCTGATCCACTGAGCTGTTTTGCAATCTTTCTGGGTGATACGAAGCAAGATTCATATATGCTGACTGCATGGTTCTTAAAATTCAGGTTAAGGGAAATAACCACCTCGAAACCATCTAGATTTTCTTCCAGTTGGAACTATCTCCCCTGATATGAAAATCTCAGCACCACAAGGCCGTCAACAAACAAACAAACAAACAAACAAACAAAACAAACAAACAAACAAACAAACAACAACAAAACGTCTATCATTATTGTGCACTGCTGTTCCAACCCTTCCCTTTAGTTGCTGAGCCGAGCGCGCTGACCTATGCGTGACCCGACCATGATGCCTGCCTTCCCTGGGCAGATTGTTTATATATCGCCTGTCAGCAGCCATAGCTGACATCTGGCGTTTAACTGGGGGAAATGGGTATGACTTTAAATGCTACATTTTTTTAAAGCGCTTTGGCCAAACTAGAGTGTATTGTAGATAGCTGGATGGCCAGAACCACGAGCTTTAAAATGATACCAAACACGAATGTGTTTGACTGGCAAAGCAGACTGTAGTGTTAGTTCAAATACATGTACAATCACAAGTACGGAGACGGATAATTTCCGATTTCACAAAATTTTGCTGTTTTAAACCGCCGTTAATGCAGTCCTGACAGTTTCCATGCACACAGAACAACATGCCACACAAACTACAGCATGCCAGCGTGCACCTCCACTTACTTGAAAGTTTTCGACCTGAACCTGAGAGGAGAGGTGCGCGTTTTAATTACTCCACTGAATTGGGGTCAAGAGGTTGGTCATCACACACTGCCGGGTGCGTGTTGAATGCAGGTTGAAGTTTTAACACAGTAATGAATAGTGTACACTGAACTGCATCAAAGTTAACCCACATTGGTGCCACCTTCTCCACATCAGACAGACTGGTTTTCATTATTGTTTTCGATGGAACAGACGACATCTTCAGTTTTCTCAGCCATGCATAGCACTTTGAGCACATACTGACAGAGAATGGGAGCCCTGGGCTTTGTTTGTTTGCTTTTTTTTGTTTTGTTTTTTGCTGGAACGCCCACCACATGCTCGACACAAAGACTGAAGTCTCATTGTGCAAAATTGCAGTGTGTTCATAAACAACAGCCATTGTTCAATTCTACACACAACACTTAACACTAATACGTAAGGAAAGAACTACGATCAAAACAACAAAACTGTTCAGTTCTCTCACAACAGTGCTCTGAGTACAAGACTGAATGATGTGATGTTCAAAGCAGATTATAGTGAGTAACTTATCCTTAGACTTTCACTTAACTTCATATACATCAATACTTCAGCATCACATATATATTTGGAAACCAGTCTCCAAGTCAACGACAAAAAAAAAAAAAAAAAAATAGATGAAATAAAACGAGAACAAAAGGATGAGAAAACGATAAAAAAAAAAAAAAGGGGGGGGGGGGGGGGAACAAAAAATCAGCATCAGTGGAATTAGAAGTTTTAAACACGTGAACAATACACGTTTTAACAAAAAAGCACAGCAGCTGAACACATAGTCACTGCAAAAGTTTGTAGATTACAAACTTCAGCCAATGGTACAAATTCTAATTCTTAGACGTAACGCGGGCACTTAGAACAAACTTGTAAATCACAAAAAATCAACATCCAGATATTTTAGGTTCCGTGTCTACAGACAGGAGAAGATCGGGTAAAATGATCAAGTTTTAATACAGACAAAGAAGGGATTCGTCCGCAGCTACTGTCGTGACCCCGTCTCGACCCTGCATCCCACCCCCTTCCCCCACTCTGGAATGCCAGGCTTTGCAGGCCTACAGCTGCCGTCCGCAGGTAAACTAAAGAGAACGATTTGGCCAGTTTTGCACAGCCGTGTGTGGGGATGCTAAGAACGGGTTAAAGGGTAATTCAAGAAAAACAAATTTAAAATGAAAATTACTACGAAAACTGCAACATTCACTTTTCTAAATTGAGAAAACCACCAATTAGGGCTTGCTACATCTACAACATTGTTATAGGCCTACATCACCACCAATTAGGGCTTGTTACATCTACAACACTGTTATAGGCCTACATTACCACCAATTAGGGCTTGTTACATCTACAACATTGTTATAGGCCTACATCACCCCCAATTAGGGCTTGTTACATCTACAACATTGTTATAGGCCTACATCACCCCCAATTAGGGCTTGTTACATCTACAACATTGTTATAGGCCTACATTACCACCAATTAGGGCTTGTTACATCTACAACATTGTTATAGGCCTACATCACCACCAATTAGGGCTTGTTACATCTACAACATTGTTATAGGCCTACATCACCCCCAATTAGGGCTTGTTACATCTACAACATTGTTATAGGCCTACATTACCACCAATTAGGGCTTGTTACATCTACAACATTATTATAGGCCTATATCACCACCAATTAGGGCTTGTTACATCTACAACATTGTTATAGGCCTACATCACCACCAATTAGGGCTTGTTACATCTACAACACTGTTATAGGCCTACATTACCACCAATTAGGGCTTGTTACATCTACAACATTATTATAGGCCTACATCACCACCAATTAGGGCTTGTTACATCTACAACATTGTTATAGGCCTACATCACCACCAATTAGGGCTTGTTACATCTACAACATTGTTATAGGCCTATATCACCACCAATTAGGGCTTGTTACATCTCAACAGTTGAATTGCATGTCAATGCGGGCCTTTGATGGACCGGACCGATTTATGCTTGTTCACTAGCAACATTGTTAACATTCCTGTTGCTGCCTGGTTCCATTTTCGTGGGATGATATATCTAGGTCATCCAGTCCCATTTCTTTTGCTATGCTCCAAATTGTTCTCATTTTCGTGTGTTAGCTTAGTGTTCAAGGTCTTCTCTCCATCATTTTCGTGGTGTTAACTTAGTGCTTCAAAGGTCTTCTCTCATCATTTCGTGGTGTTAGCTTAGTGTTTCAAAGATCTTCTCTCCATCATTTTCGTGATGTTAGCTTAGTGTTTCAAAGGTCTTCTCTCCATCATTTTCGTGGTGTTAGCTTAGTGTTTCAAAGGTCTTCTCTCCATCATTTCGTGGTGTTAGCTTAGTGTTTCAAAGGTCTTCTCTCCATCATTTTCGTGGTGTTAGCTTAGTGTTTCAAAGGTCTTCTCTGCCCCTTTCTGTTCCTCAGTTTAAGACTTTGCCAGAGCTGGAGTTTTATGCAGACTCAGGAATTTGCCAGATAATTGCTGGCAGATTTGCGTGGAGCGCATATGGAATTGTTTGAGTGTAATGAATCCCTCTTGAACAAACTCTAAACTCTCCAACTAGATCTGTATGTAGATATCGTCTGAATGTAACGCAATCCTGAGATGTCGACATTGTTTTTCTAAATGAAACATGGCTTAGCTTTCCTCTGTATGGACAGCACAATTGTTATTTCTATTAACCCTTTAACTTCTGCACCTGATCTACCACCAGCAAAAATTTAACCGTATGACTCCTTCATTCAATCAACCAGCTTCCTACATGAAGAGTATAACATTCGTGAATAACGATATTAGACTATCGTTGATTTTTTTTGCTTTGCTGTTAGAGTTGACAAAACACGATGCAAGTGAATAGGCTGAGCGAGTCGAAGGGTTAAGCATGAATCAATTAAAATTGGAGACTATTACATTCGTGAATAACGGTATTAGCCATCATGCTTTTTGTTTTAGTTTGGTTTGTTTTTTGTTTGTTTTTTGTTTGTTGTTGTTTTTAAAATAGCAAACACATCCACATCCACACACAAGCACAAAAGGTATTGGCAGACTTTTTGTAGTATCATGGAACACGAAGCAGGAACAAAGAAACAAAAGCTTGGCACGAACAGTTTACTAGTCTACTTGTTGTAGGCAAGACCTCCTAGCAAACAAAAGCAAAAACAAGGCACTCTAACTAACTGTACACAACTGTGTACAACTTTTCCTTCAAAAGACGTTGATCAAAATGCACAGAAATGAGAGAGCATCAGATTACACTGATCGAGCCACGTAAGCCAGGGGAGAGAATTAGACAAAATGTTTTACGCCTTTTGTGTTGGACACAAAATTCCGATTGATTGATTGATCTGGTTCAGGTTTTACGTCTACACCCACCTCAGGTGATATGGCCGACGGGGATAACCACCCAGGGAAGTGGGGAAAGGGGGCTTATTTAACCACCAGGACAACAATGATGTTAAGAGAGAGACAAATAAAAAAAATAATAAAAAGATGGGACATTGAGAAGGCCAGTTTTAATGTAGCGCACCCCGGGAATCGAACCAACAACCATTAGCATGTGAATTTGATGCTCAACCAACTGAGCTATTGAGCCCGCAAAATTCCGAGGGAACCCCATGTGATTCTATAATTAGGAGGGCAGTAATACAAGTCGTGTGACAATGACCAAGGCAATAATTGTTAATTGAAAGTTATATTTTTTTGCCACTTGACTTGTCTTTGAAGAGAAAGCTGCTTATTTGAGTATATGAAATAAACAAAAAGTGTAAGATTTGTAAATAATAAACATGGATATAGACTAGCAATAAGCAGATCTATTTTTTGAATGCGTAGTCGTGCTTCTGGTCAGGTCGGATAGATGTATCCGCTACTGGTAACCTGGAACCCAGTACTACCTGTCACAGGGTCGAATTGCTGGCGACTAAACCAACAACCCCACCAGTCCTCTCAGGAGGATGGTGAGGAGGGTGGCTAGAAACCCTGGTGGAAATAAATTAGATCCATCAAAGGGCGCCAGCTCTGGAGAGCTACTCGCGGCCATCTAGCTAAGGGAGTAAACCCTGACAGTAAATCCGGTGTGGGGCCCCTAAGGCGGTTGGATGGCAAACTTTGTCACTTTCCGGCAGCTCTTGCGGCCGCGTTGGCACCAAAACGTAACAGCCCTAGCTGTTCCTTTGGATCTGTCAGCGAGGTGGAGAGGGGGGACAAGTTGCATGGGCAACAGCCTGTCTTCCATATTACACTGCCCAGGCTTACATCCGTCCATTCATCCACAAACACTCTGCACCTACGACCTGGAGAGGACACTCCAGCCTCGCTACAAACACTAGTGTCGGCACAACACGGGAAGCAACAGATACCGGTGATAAGTCATTGCTCAACTGGCGTAGAGCTGACGCCAGGGGTTGCTTTTGACGGTGGGAGAGACCTTCGTGTCTTACTGGACTGCTACCGCCCACCTAAGCTGGGCAGCCTCCAGCCAGTTAGGTGCTGTCCCGCCACGACCTGCCTTCTTCATTGGGTGCATGAAGATTAGGAGAAAATCCGACAAGCAGGTCGTTAATTACCGCACCAAACAAAAAGAAAAATTCAAATTCAAGAAACGGATCAGGAAAAGGATCAGCAGTGAAACTGGGCTGTTGGAATGTCCGAACAATGATGCCTGGGCTCTCCCAAGATCTGCAAGACATCAGCGACGCCAGAAAAACCGCCGTCATAAACAGCGAACTAAAGAGGCTCAATGTGGACATTGCCACGCTGCAGGAAACACGGCTGGCTGACTCAGGAACACTAAAGGAAAGGGACTACACCTTCTTCTGGCAAGGAAAGAGTTCTGATGCCCCAAGAGAGCAGGAGTAGGCTTTGCAGTAAGGAATAGCCTGCTGAACATGATTGAACCAGGCAGCGGCGGTTCAGAACGACTCTTGACCTGCCAACACCACCGAAGGCTATGTCACTCTCATCAGCGTTTATGCCCCAACTCTGTCCGCCTCTCCAGACACCAAGGATGAGTTCTACGAAAATCTTGCATCAACCATAAGGAACATCCCCAGGACAGAACAACTTGTTCTCCTTGGCGACTTCAACGCCAGAGTGGGTGCAGACAATGACTCATGGCCCTTCTGCCTCGGTTCCTTTGGAGTGGGGAAAATGAATGAGAATGGACAGCGACTGCTTGAGTTTTGTGCCTGCCATGAACTGTGATCGCCAACTCCTTCTTCAAGACGAAGCCTCAGCACAAAGTCTCCTGGAGGCATCCCCGCTCAAAACATTGGCACCAACTGGATTTGATCCTAGTAAGACGTGCCGCTATCAAAAACGTTCTCCACACTCGCTCTTATCACAGTGCAGACTGCGACACAGACCACTCTCTGGTATGTTGCAAGATCAGGCTACAACCAAAGAAGTTCCACTGCTCAAAGAAACAAGGGAACCCTCGCATTGACGTCAGCAAGATGTCTCAGCCAGATCTTGTAGAACAGTTCGCAGAGGCCTTTCAGAGAGAATACGATGCATTGCAGCCCAGAGACTCTGCCACTGAGAGATGGGAAACGCTACGAGACACTATGCACCGCATTGCTATGGCCACCTTGGGAAGAAAACTGTGAAGTCCACGACTGGTTTGAGGCCAAATCATCAGAGATGACTCCCACTGTTGAGGCCAAGCGTGCCGCACTCACCAAGTATAAGCGGTCATCCAGTGAGAAGAACCTGCAAATCCTCAGGGCTGCCAGAAGTAAGGTTCAGCTTAACGCCAGGCTGCTGCGCAAACGAGTACTGGACAGAGTTCAGCGAAGAGATACAGAGTGCTGCTGAAAGAGGCAACATCCGAGGAATGTATGATGGCATCAAGAAGGCACTGGGACCAACACAGAGCAAGATCGCCCCCCTCAAATCCTCCACTGGGGAAGTAATCAGCAATCCTAGCCAACAGATGGAAAGATGGGCGGAACACTACTCCGACCTCTACTCCACACAGAACATGGTGTCCCCCTTAGCCCTCGATGCCATCAAGTGCATGCCGGTAATGGAAGAACTTGACGCAGAGCCAACTGCGGACGAACTCAGCAAGGCCATTGATAGCTGGCATCAGGGAAGGCACCTGGCAACGACGGAATTCCCCCAGACCTCATCAAGCACTGCAAGACTTCTCTTCTGCACCCTTTGCACGCAGTTCTCTGTCATGTTGGAATGAGGGAGCTGTACCACAGGACATGAGAGACGTCAAGATCGTCACCCTGTACAAAAACAAGGGCGAAAGGAGCGACTGCAACAACTACAGAGGTATCTCGCTCCTCAGCATTGTTGGCAAAGTCTATGCTCGGGTCCTCCTAATCCGCCTGCAGAACTGGCTGAACGCGTCTACCCGAATCACAGTGTGGTTTTCGAGCAGAGAGATCCACGGTAGACATGGTCTTCCCTTCGCCAAATCCAGGAGAAGTGCAGAGAGCAGCGGATGCCCCTGTATGTGGCATTCATTGACCTCACCAAGGCCTTTGACCTAGTCAGCAGAGATGGCCTTTTCAGGGCTCTCCGAAAATCGCTGCCCCCCAAACTGCACAGCTTAATTGAGTCCTTCCACTCAAACATGAAAGGGATGGTGCAGTTCAACGGAAACCTCTCAAGCCCTTCGACGTACGCAGCGGTGTGAAACAAGGCTGCGTCCTGGCCCCAACCCTCTTTGGAATTTCTTGCTCTCCTCCTGAGCATGCGTTCAGCACAGCGCAAGAAGGGATCCACCTGCGGACCAGATCAGATGGCAGGCTCTTCAACCTCGCCCGCCTCAGAGCAAGGACAAAGGTCCGTGAAGCCCTCATCAGAGACATGCTATTTGCCGACGATGCCGCAGTTGTGACCCATACTCAGCGGGACTTGCAGTCACTAATGGACCGCTTCTCCCAGGCCTGCAAAGATTTTGGTCTGACCATCAGTCTTAAGAAGACAAACGTCCTGGGTCAAGACACGCCATCTCCACCAGCCATCACCATTGATGACTACGAGCTTGAAGCCATCCATCAATTCACATATCTTGGGTCCACCATCACCGATAACCTCTCCCTTGACACAGAGGTTGACAAGAGGATCGGGAAGGCAGCCACAACACTAGCCCGCCTCACACAAAGGGTGTGGACAAATCCCAAGCTGACCACAAAGACAAAGATGGCTGTATACAACGCCTGTGTCCTCAGCACCTTGCTGTATGGCAGCGAGGCGTGGACCACGCATGCTCATCAGGAGAAAAGGCTCAATACCTTCCACCTGAGAAGCCTACGGCGCATACTTGGCATTTCCTGGCAAGACAAGGTGACCAACACCGAAGTCCTAACCTGCGCTGGCCTCCCAACCATGCATACCATGCTGAGACAGCGTCGGCTGCGCTGGTTGGGCCACGTTCGCCGCATGGAAGATGGTCGCATCCCAAAAGACATCCTTTATGGTGAGCTTGCCACAGGGCAGAGAAACATTGGCCGCCCACAGCTGAATACAAAGACGTTTGCAAGCGTGACATGAAGGCGCTTGAGATCAACACTGAGTCCTGGGAGGACCTCGCAGACGACCGCAACAGCTGGAGAACTACTCTCAAGAAACAGCTGCGGATTGGTGAGGACAAACTGTCAGCTGCTGCCGCAGAAAAGCGAGTTCGCAGAAAAGGGATGACAGCCAACAGACCAGCATTAGCATACACATGCCACCGCTGCGACAGAGACTGCCTCTCTCGCATTGGTCTGTACAGTCACAGGCGACGCTGCTTGGACCAAGCAGACAGCCCATCTAGACATTAGAACGGATGTACTTTGTCCATGGTCAGTCATGACCGAAGGAGGCCTACTGTACTGCTTCTGTTTACATCAGCAAAGCGTCCAACGCCATACTTTCTTAACAAAGCTGACATTGCTAAGAGTTTGTTCATTTGATTCAGTTAGGACTTTTCAACAGTACCATGAAGTGGCAATACAAAGAAGATAACCCATTCGAGAGACGACGAGCCGATGTGGAAACACTCCGCAAGAGATATCCAGATCGTGTGCCAGTAAGTACTATAGTATTATCGTGTAGCATGATTTTATGTTTTCGATAGTTAGGCCTGCTGGATCTATTTTCGATTTCGGCATATTTATTTTCGTTTTTGTTGTTATTTTTGTTTGTTTGTTTGCTGTTGTGTTTTTTTCCTTTTTTTTCTTCTTTTTTTTCTACACTAAGTTCAGTTTTATATTCTAGGCCTAGAATTTGCTCCCATTCAAAATCAAATGATTGAACTTCCACATCGAATTAAATACCGAAAGTTGGGACAAGAAGTTAACCCTTTGACTCCCGTTACCTGTCCACCAGCATCCTGCATTGTCAGCCACTCAGCAAAACAGACACTTAACCCTTTGATTCCCTCACCACATCCACCAGCTTCCTACAGGAATCTGGTGGATAGGATGCGGGAGTCAAAGGGTTAATTAACTTTTCTTCCTGTATTAGTTTTTATGCTTGGGTAGACCTGATGGTGAGTAGTTGATCTGTGTCACTCTGTGTGTGTGTGTGTGTGTGTGTGTGTGTGTGTGTGTGTGTGTGTGTGTGTGTGTGTGTGTGTGTGTGTGTGTGTGTGTGTGTGTGTGTGTGTGATGAAACAGAAACAGAGAGAGTACAACACCTGGACAAGAGTCACACTCCTAACAGGCAGTGTGTACAGTTGTTCTTCATTCAGTTTTCATTTAGGAGGACTGTTTATTTTTTCAATACCAAATTCCTCCAGGGCTTCAGTCATCTCTGTAGTAATGTTGTCTGGTCCTGGGGCTTTTCCTGGTTTCATCTTTTTCAGTGCTGCTCTAACTTCATCTTTCATTATGGGTGGTCCTACAATGTTCTTTCTTATGTGTTCTACATTTTTGTCATCTTCAGAAATGTCTGTCATGTACTCTCACCATTTGTCTAATATTTTGTCTTTTTCCATGATAAGCGTACAATGTTTCGATTTTAAGCAACTGGTTGATGTGCATGTATTTTTCCTGTGGACAATTTCTTCAATTCGTCTGTACATACCCTGATGATCTGTTTTGTGTTCGTCTTCTATTTCTTGGCTTTTTGTTTTCAGCCAAGCTTCCTGAGCTTCATTGCACCTATTCCTGATTTCTTTGTTTGTCTTCCTGTATATCTCCTCGTTTCTCTATGCTTTTCCTCCGTTCCTCCATCAAGCCTAAACTTTCTTTTGTCATCCAGTTCTTTTTTGCTTTTCTATCTACTTTTGTGATTTCTTCACAACCTTCTTTTATCGGATTTCTCAACTTTGTCCATTGTTCCTCACTGTCACCAACGTCTTCCAGAGCACTGAATTTGTTTTGAACATGTACGTTAATTTTTTTACGTATTACTTCATCTGTCTTTAAGAGTCCAAGATTTAGTTTGATGTTGCTTTTGGTCTGTGTCCTTTTCCGTATTTTCAGCCTAAATCTTCCCACTACAGGATTGTTGTCACTGTTGCTGTCTGCGCCAGGTAGTGTTTTTGCTGACAGTAAAGAATTTCTAAATCCTTTATTAATCAGGATGTAGTCATCAGATTTTTGTTATTATCTCCTGGACTCACCCAAGTCCATTTTCTTTTATTAGGCTGCTCAAACCAGACGTTTCCTATTATGAACTCATTCATATGTGCCCAATCTACAAGTTTCCCGCCCCTTTCATTTTGTGTACCAAGGTCAAGAGGTTCAACTATATCCTCCACCCTATCCTGTCCCGCTTTAGTATTAAAATCTCCCATTATTAGTGTAACTTCTTGTGATTTACGTTGGGCCTTGGCCATCTTTAATACCTCGTGGAAGTTGTCGATGTCTTCCTGAGTACTTGCAGATGTTGGTGCATACACTTGAATGATGTTGATATCAAATGGCCTGCCACCTAATTTAACCAGCAAAACTCAGTTGGACACAGCCCAATATCCCTTAACTGCTTTTGTTTTGTCCCTGTCCATTACGATGTGCACTCCTCTTTCATGTGAGTTTCCACCAGAATATGTTACTGTATACTCTCCTGATGTTATCATGCCTGCCCCCTTCCATCTCACTTCGCTTAGTCCTCAAATACAAATGTTAAGCTTTCCATCTCCATTTTGATATTGTCTAATTTACCTTTTTGCGACTATGTTCTAACATTTCATGTTGCGATTTTGGTATTTTTACTGAGGTTGAGGTTGAGGTTGGATGCTGTAGCTTCCTGACAGTCTGGTGTCACCTGCGCAGCATGACGGTCCCTACCAGACGAAGGGGCTCCACAGGAGCTCCTATTTACGTCGTTACACTTTTTTCATTGGATTATCTGGCCATGATATCTTGAGAAAGTACGATGGTTGTTTCCTGTTGCCTTCCATGGGTTTGTTTACGGTCTCTCTGCTAGCCTTTGTCGTTCCCACGACAACCTACAAGGCACTAGGATGATTTTTTTAGGGTTACTTCCCTTAGCCTTATTCTCTCCCGAGATGTCCACAAGGCAGTGGAGCTATTTACCCATAGCTGGAGGTCTGGTTCATGGGCACCAGGGCATATCCACACGCCAGTGGGCCTGCATGCTGCACATCTGGGGGCCAGACCTCCTCAGAGTCCCTCAAGATTTAGCCTGAGTCCATGAGGTGCTCAGTTACCACATGTTGCCACGAGGAGGCATAACGAAGGGCTTGCTGATGGAGAAGCTATGTACTGACAGGGAGAGATTTACGCATTCTGCTCTTCTTTTCGCATAGCTGTAAGCAGCAGCGCTAGTCAGCGGTGCAGGCTGAAAAAAGAGGTGACAAGCACGCAGTCACTGGCCAGCACATAGACACATCACATCTGCCTTTTTTAAATTGTTAAAGAGATCAAAATCCACGACTAACTTTTGTATTCAGTTGCCAAGCATGGTGACCCACCTCATTTTCATGGGCAATTCTGTGACGATATTGTTGACTTTTATGTGTCCTACCATTCTTCAGGTTTTAACACATCTGAAAATTTAAAAGTTTATGAATTAAAATGGAACAAAAAACTACGTACAGAATGGCCGATCAGCAGGCGCCTACATATTCACAGCCTTCAAATGATTAAGTTCAAAGTACACACAAAACAGGTTCTGAACAGCGGTAACTGATATCCACTGACAACATCTGTTTAAAACTAGGTCAACGCAGGGACATCTCCTTAGATTACGTGCCAAATGCATTGATATGTGTACTTAATTTTCTGTTTATCCGTTTCTTTTTTTTTTTGCTGTTGAAGTATTGTGTATGTTTTGAAACAGTATAACCCCGATATGGCTCATGCAGTCGGCTCGTCTTTACAATAATAACAATACCAGAAAAAAACCAAAAATTAAAACCTTTTCAACATAAAAATTTGACACTCAATATTCACATCAAATTGTGGAACAACATTAACAATCTTGTTGACAAAAATCCTTTTGAACAAACACTAAACAATCCCTTTTGAACAAACACAAACAATCCTTGTGAACAAACACTAAACAATCCTTGTGAACAAACACTAAACAATCCCTTTTGAACAACATAAACAATCCCTTTTGAACAAACACTAAACAATCCCTTTGAACAAACATGAACAATCACTTGTGAACAAACATAAACAATCCTTTGAACAAACACTAAACAATCCCTTTTGAACAAACACTAAACAACCCTTTTGAACAAACACTAAACAATCCCTATTTTGAACAAACACTAAACAATCCCTTTTGAACAAACACTAAACAACCCTTTTGAACAAACACTAAACAATCCCTTTTGAACAAACACTAAACAATCCCTTTTGAACAAACACTAAACAATCCCTTTTGAACAAACACTAAACAATCCCTTTTGAACAAACACTAAACAATCCCTTTTGAACAAACATAAACAATCCCTTTTGAACAAACACTAAACAATCCCTTTTGAACAAACACTAAACAATCCCTTTTGAACAAACACTAAACAATCCCTTTTGAACAAACACTAAACAATCCCTTTTGAACAAACACTAAACAATCCCTTTTGAACAAACACTAAAACAATCCCTTTTGAACAAACACTAAACAATCCCTTTTGAACAAACACTAAACAATCCCTTTTGAACAAACACTAAACAATCCCTTTTGAACAAACACTAAACAATCCCTTTTGAACAAACACTAAACAATCCCTTTTGAACAAACACTAAACAATCCCTTTTGAACAAACACTAAACAATCCCTTTTGAACAAACACTAAACAATCCCTTTTGAACAAACACTAAACAATCCCTTTTGAACAAACACTAAACAATCCCTTTTGAACAAACACTAAACAATCGTATAGTGCCATGGTTTTTGAAAAGACCTGCAGTTTGTCCTTGGCTTAGCCCTCACCTTGTTGGGACAGCAACACGAACAACAATCTGCCAAAACACACGTCTGTCGAGTAGGGTTTAATTGCGGGTCAGGGATGACAAGACGGAAAAGATCATGCACGCCTACTGTCCTGCTGGCAGACATTTTGACACTGTGGTTATTGTCAGGTAAAGTAGCTGACCTGTATGTGTGTGTGTGTTCTTTGTGTTGTGTGTGTGTGTGTTGTGTGTGTGTGTGTGTGTGTGTGTGGTGTGGTGTGGTTTGTTAGTGTTTTTGTGTGTGTGTGTGTGTGTGTGTGTGTGTGTGTGTGTGTGTGTGGTGTGTGCCATTAAAAACTCGTATTGGATGGTGGTGGTGGTGGTGACTTTATTATATTCCAAACGTACATTTTGCACGACAAGCGCTGACTTGAATTACCAGTCAATGTACAGGAACCTGTTCCCGTTGGCTCTTTATGAAAAATCGCTTGAAGTGTGCACATGAGGAAGTTTCCCAGAAATAACGTTGGTAGGACCGACGATTACTCAAAGTGTGTTTGTGCAACACACAGGTCCTCTCTTATTTCTGCGGCTTCTGTGTATGAGGACAGACTGTGATCTGTGCTGGCTGAAGGGAGCGAGCTGTGTAGATAAAGACTTGCATTCAACGCTAGTTGTAAAACACGGACCAAGCCTGTAGCGGCGCTGGTTTCCATTGTGCAACAGGCAATTCTATCTGAAAGATAAAGACTTATTTCATGGTCTCTTTTTATTCTTCTTGTTTTCTGCAGCTCAGGCAAAACATCAGGAAAGTTGTGCTGTTTGTATCCTTAAGATTTGTGTCCATTTTCCTTCTGTAGACTTTTGTGTATGCTTAAGATTTGTGTCCGTTTTCCATTTGTTGTCTTTACTGTACATTTGACAAATAAGATTTGTGTACATTTTCCTTTTGTTGTCTTTAGCGTACGTTTGATAAATAAGACTTGTGTCTGTTTGTCTTCTGTTGTCTTTTGCGCACATTTGAAAGTAAGATTTGTGTATGTTTTCCTTTTGTTGTCTTTAACGTACGTCTGACAAAAGCCGATTGGCCAAAACTTTGTGCCTGTCTTGTTTTATGAACTGAATACGCCTTCTCTTCTGTGTTCTGTGTGGCTCTGGTTTCTAGACGTACTTCATTATAATTTGTCGTGCAGGTTGTCTCGTGAGTCTGTGCACCATGCAGGCCTGTAGGGTTCGTAAAAGTGACCTGAACTCACGCCTGACGGTGTGGGTTTGGGTTGGGGCTAGGACTAAGACCAATCATGTCATATTCTGTCACAAAATCCTTACACAGAATTGTCTCTCTGGCCCGGTTTACGCCATAATATAATCAAAAAGTAATCGCAGTGCACAGAAATGTCACGCAGTCTCAGCCCATAATGAAAACTCCATAGCGTCATTAGTATCATAATCATCATCATAATCATCATCATAATCATCATCATAATCATCATCATAATCATCATCATAATCATCATCATCATAATCATCATCATATCATCATAAATAATCATCATCATCATCATCATAATCATCATCATAGCATTGTGAAGAATGGTTCTAGATTCACGTGGTCATCAATGAATGTAACAGTATCATGTTATGCTACATGGTGGTTGGCAAGGTATGAGTTTTGTTTGTGTCTGAATGGATTGCTGATACAGGTATATACACCCACCTGGTGACCAAGCCAGACATTCTACCTGCATTCTGAACTGGGATTACATCAGCTGTTATGTACTCGTTGTGACAATAAGCACAGAAGGGAGAAGAGTGGCAGAATGGTTCAGACGTTTGCTGCCAATAACCACAGACATCCTAT
>JAPXFY010000032.1:5254071-5264071 GCA_030674185.1 Monoplex corrugatus | reverse complement strand
ACTTACACACACAATTAGACACATACACTTATACACACACACAATTACACAATTGGACATGTACACAAATTTAGACACACACAGAGAATTACATAATTAGACACACACACTTAGAACACACACAACTACACAATTAGACACGTACAGACATTTAGACACACACACAGAATTATACAATTAGACACGTACACACACATAGACACACACACACACATAATTACACAATTAGACATATACACACACTCAGACACACATAATTACACAATTAGACACATACGCACACACACACATAATTACACAATTAGACATACACACACTCAGACACACATAATTACACAATTAGACACATACACACACTTTGACACACACACACAATTAGACAATTAGACACCTACACACACTTAGACACACAGACACACAATTATACAATTAGACACATACACACAATTAGACACACACACAACTACACAATTAGACACCTACACACACTTAGACACACACACACAATTAGACAATTAGACACCTACACACACTTAGACACACACACACACACAACTACACAATTAGACACCTACACACACTTAGACACACACACACAATTAGACAATTAGACACCTACACACACTTAGACACACACACACACACACACACACACACACACACACACACACACACACACACACACACACACAACTACACAATTAGACACGTGCAGACACTTAGATACACACAATTTTACAAACACTCAGACAAACATAATTACACAATTAGACACATACTCATACTTAGACACACACACAATTAGACAATTAGACACATACACACACTTAGACACACACACAATTAGACAATTAGACACCTACACACACTAAACACACACAATTATACAATTAGACACGTGCAGACACTTAGACACACACACAGAATTATACAATTAGACACGTATACACACACATAGACACACACACAATTACACAATTAGACACATACACACACTCAGACACACACAATTACACAATTAGACACCTACACACACTTAGACACACAAACAATTACACAATTAGACACATACACACACTTAGACACACACACAATTACACAATTAGACACCTACACACAATTAGACACACAATTATACAATTAGACAAGTACACACTCTTAGACACACGCACACACAATTACACAGTTAGACACGTGCACAAACTTAGACACACACAAGTACACATACACATACACTTAAACACACACACAATTACACAATTGGACACGTACACGCACACTTACACGCACGCAATTACACAATTAGACACATACATACTCTTAGACACACACAATTAGACACGTACACACACTTAGACACATGCACACGCACTTACACAACAAATACACACACCTAGACACACACACGCAATCACAACAATTAGACACATATACACACTTAGACACACCCAATTACACAATAAGACTCATACACACTTAGACAATAATTAACATACACACACAATCAACAATTAGATACATACACACACTTAGACAACACACACAATTAGACACGTACACATATTTAGACATGCACACAATTAGACACATACATACACTTAGACACACACAATTACACAATTAGACACAAACACACACTTAAACACACACAATTACCTAATTAGACACTTAAACACATTTAGACACGCGCATGCATATGCACAATTAGACACAACACACACACACACACACACACACAAGTTAGACACATACACACACTTAGACACACACCACACACCACACACACACACACTGCGCGCGCGCTCCGCACACACACACACACATTACACACAATCAACACATACACAGACACACACACACACAATTACACACTTACGACACATAACTACTACAATAGACAACACACAGACCCACACATACACAATAAATACACACACACACACACACACACACACACAACACACACACACACACACAACACACCCACAATCAACACACAGACACACAGACACACTATCAACAATTAACACACTTAGACCACATATTACACAATTAGACACATACACACACACGACACACGCACAATTAGACAATTAAACACACACACTTAAACACACACACCACATATATCTATATCTACATCCATTCATCTATCCTGGATACCTAAACCATCCCCCATGGGAATGCTGGGGCTCTTTCAATATAAATAGTATCCCCACCTTCTGGAATTTGTGTGCTAGAAATTTCCTCTTTTCAGTCACTGTCTTTGTTTCTGCCTTGTTCCTCTGCTTTCTGTCATTTTTTCCTAAAATTTTCTGCCTTGCTGGTCCATTCACCTGTATGTGTTTGATGAAGTCTTATGTACTTTCTCTTAGGATTGACAACTGGGTACATGTATTAAGTGCAATTTTGGTTCTTAGAAAGTGAGATATGCAGAAGTAGTTTCAGGTAATTTATGCCCATTTTCATATATGTTTTGGTGTCCTTAGTTACGCTTAAATTTGCAGTCCTCATATGGCTCTAGTTGTCAGCTGGTCTATAATGTAAACTGAATTGAGCTTAAATGTGTGTTCAGGTGTGTTTTTTAAATCCCCTGTGTGAGAAATTGGGCAGAGTGGTCAGCGCCGGGGCATGTCCTAGGATTATGTGTGCAAATGCATTGATATGTGTACTTAATTTTCCTTTTGAGTTTTGTGTGTTTTGAAGCGGTTATAGCCCTGATATGGCTCCACGCAGTCAGCTGGGGTTTAAACAAAATAGTAGTACGGTAATCAATTTTGATCCGTTCTCATTCAGTCTATTCCAATCCAGTCCAATACGTTCCTGTTCAAACCGTTAGTTATATACAGTCTATTCCATTTAACATTTTCCATTTCAACCCCTTTCAATTCCAATCACCACCCAAGATTCCGACCATTCTGACCGCCATCAAATCCAACCAACATGTTCCAACCAACCCAAATGGTTGTTGAAATGACTTGACAGGCTGGTGGAGGCCCTGCCCACAGACTTCAGCATGGTGGCCAAGGTGGAGAGCCGGAAGGTTCTCAGCAGCGGTCACGTGTGTATGTACTGCGACAACCACGTCCCCGCCACCTCCTTCTGCCTGCAGTGCAACATGAAACTGTGCGCCACCTGCTTCTAAAGGACACAGGAAAATCCCCTCCCTCAAGAACCACGTGATCGAAGACCTCAACCAGCTCACTCCGCAACGATTGTGGAGATCAACCGCTGCACGTGCAAGAACCACGATGACAGGCTGGCCGAAATGTATTGCTCCACCCACCAGTCGCTCATTTGCCTACTGTGCTCTTCCACCAATCATCGTGGCTGTGAAGAGGTGAAGGCCATTAAGGAGGCAGCCCAAGTGAAGAGAGAGGAGCTTCGAACACAGGCTCAGAAACTGACAGACCTTGAGGAAGAAATGAAAACCGAGGTAAGCTTTTGAAGCAGTGATGGAAGTCTGTTATCGTCATTTTGTGTTAATTCTCTCTGTCTGTCTGTCTATGTCTGTCTGTCTGTCTGTCTCTGACTCTATCTCTCTCTTTCTCTCTCTCTAACTCTATCTGTCTCTCTTTCTCTCTGTGTGACTCTGTTTCTCTTGTTCTATTCTGACTCTCTCTCTTTCAATCTCTCTTTCTGTCTCTCTCTTCCTGTCTCTGTCTCTGTCTTTTTCTGTCTCTGTCTCTCTCTCTTTCTCCCTCTCTGTGACTCTCTCTCTTTCTCTCTGTGACTCTCTCTTTCTCTCTCTGTGACTCTCTTTCAATCTCTCTTTCTCTCTCTGTCTCTCTTTTCTCTGTCTTTCTCTCCCTCTCTGTCTCTCTCTCTTTTTTCTCTCTGTCTGTCTGTCTGTCTCTGTCTCTCTGTCTGTCTGTCTGTTTGTCTCTATGTGTGTCTGTCTGTCTTGTGTGTCTGTCTCTTTCTCTCTTTCTTTCTCTCTCTTTCTCAAATGAGATACACTTTTACCTGTACTGTACAGCTTTCAGTGACATTTGGTCAAGGTTTATCCCATAAAAGCACTATAGCATTTCATTTTGCTAGGGATAGCTGTATATTGTTGCCATGGGATCTTTTACATGAGCTAAATGTATCCCGCACACAAAACCCTGATATTCACTACATGTTGTTGTGTCACACAAGAAACATACACATCGGTCTTAACACAAGTCTGTTCCTTTTTCAGATCGCCAACGTGACAGACACGTTCAAGGCCATGCATAAGAAGGTCAAGGACATATTTGATGACCTTGAACATGAGTTGACCCGGCGACGTCAGGAAGTGTGCGCACTGATCCAGGCCGAAGAAGACAAAGTAGCTGTTGGAGGGATGGACCAACAGCGAGCTGCCCTGGCCTCCCATGTCACTGTCATCAACAACCTGCTGACCTCAGCCCCTGATGATGCTCTCCTTAACATGGCCTCCAAGATGAAGGAACGCTGTTTCGACCTTGACCGGCAGACCACAAGAAGGAGCAGAGTGAAGGTCACGTCTGATGTTTTTGATGAGATGGCGCTGGCTCGGTTGAAGTCAGCCATCGCTTCCCTCGGTGAGTGAGAGACAGGAATTGGTTATATTGTATTCTTCCATAGGTTTAGTCATTTCATATTCTTTAAAAGACTAGATGGAAACATTTGACGAGATATAGCATTGAAATCTGTCCCGGGGAAACCAACTTAATGGCCTGCCTCACCACCATCATCTCAAAGAACTGTTAAACAATTCGTTTACATAGGATCCAGCCTCTGAGGGGATGCCGGGGACTCTTTCAGTATAAACAGTATCCCCACCTTCTGGAAATTCTGTGCTAGAAATTTCCTCTTTTCTCTAACTCTCTTTGTTTCTGTCTTGTTCCTTTGCTTTCTGTCATTTCTTCCTATCATTTTCTGCCTTAATGGTCCATTCACCTGTATTGTGTTCGATAAAGTCTTATGTACTGTCTATTACGATTGATAATTGGGTACATGTATTAAGTGCACTTTTGGTTCTAGGTAGGTGAGATATGTGGAAGCAATTTTAGGTAATTTATGCCCATTTTATATATGTTTTGGTGTCTTTAGGTATGCTTAGATTTGTATCCAGGTGTGTTTTTTAAACCCCTGTGCAATAAATTGGATGAAGTGGTCAATGGCGGGATATGTCCTTGGATTATGTGCGCGAATGCATTAAGATGTATACTTAATTTTCTTTCCTTGTTTTTTTTTTCCTGTGAAATTTTGTGATTTGAGGCAGTTATAGCCCTGATATGGCTCTACGCAGTCGGCTGGGCTTTAAACAACAATAACAATAACAATAACCTAGGATACATCAATAGTAGTGAAGGATCCATATCCGAAATTCTCTCGAGGGCAGCAAAGACAACATCAGCACTATCCAGGCTGAAACCTGTACGGAAAAACAACAACATCTCCAGGAAACACATCAGGCACAATGGTTTTTGAAGGGACTGATGGGGATTCGAACCCACAACCTTGCAGTCGGTAGTCCGTTGCGCTAACCACAACACCACGACGACTGGTATGTGTTCATGAAACTTGGCTCTGCCACGTTATGCCAGAGAGCCAAAAGCAACGAAAAGAATGGAAGCATGTCGATTCTCCTTTTCAGGACCTTGCCATTGCGTAGGGTTTTGTGCAGGCTCAGGAATTCTGTCAGATAATAGCTGGCGGATTTGGGTGGAGCGCATATGGAGCTGTCCGATCGCTGTGAATCTTTCTTGAAATAACTCCAGTGACTTCATTAACAGACTGGATCAATCTCAGAATCCCTGGTCAGCTTGTTGCCACACCTCACAAACCTGAGGTTAGGATATGTGAAGCAGTTTCCTAAGGTGCTTGGTCTTAGAGCTGAGTCTCCCCCTTCTCCACACTTTACCACACTAAGCACTGCCCAGGTGGTGCCTCATCATCATCATCATGTGCCCTGCTGATGGCGTTGGTGATCATGGCTGTCCATATGAATCTATCCTTGGTCCCTGCAAGTACATCTCCCACCCTCTCTGTCCTCAGCCATCCTGCAAGTCCGTCCAATATTTTCTCCTTGGGTCTACCTGGTGCTCTCTTTCCCTCCGGCTTTCCTGTTGTGACTACGTGCTCTAATTTGTCTTGCCTCATAAAATTCCTATAAATGTTGCTAGTCTTTTCCCAAACTTCTTCAGTAATGTGTGTGTGTGTGTGTTGTGTGTGTGTGTGTGTGTGTGTGTGTGTGTGTGTGTGTGTGTGTGTGTGTGTGTGTGTGTGTGTGTGTGTGTGTGCCTCCTTCGAGACTGTCTCATTTGTTTTCTTTGCAGTCTATGGAACATTCACCATTCTTCTTACAAACCACATTTCAGCTGCCTCAATCTTGTTCTGACTTTGCATGTGGTGACTGTCCACGCTTCACACCCACACAACAGTTATCAGTTCTGTGTAACAGGAGACAGGACCATCAACCAAATAATGAAAGCATCCTTAAACAATGTTACCTTTTACAGGGACAATCAGTGACCACATCCACGGGACATCAAAAGCTGTACCATTTCAGTGCGATAGAAGCACAGCAATGCCAGGGCCAGCTGCAGATCATCAGATCGACGTAACAGCCTCGCACACGTCAGCGGCCACTCCCAAACAGACATCAGCAGCCACTCCCAAAGAGACGTCAGCAGCCACTCCCAAACAGACTCAGCAGCCACTCCAAACAGACGTCAGCAGCCACCAACAACATCGCAGCATCCCAAACAGACGTCGCAGCCACTCCCAAACAGACGTTGGCAGCCACTCCCAAACAGACATCAGCGGCCACTCCCAAAGAGACGGCGGCGGCCACTACCATACAGAAGTCAGCATTCTTATCGCATTTGTTAAATTCGAAATCAGCGCAGAAGGCGAGGGCCGAGACTGCGTCTAAAACATCAAAACCAAGAGGGCAGACCTGGCCAAAGTTCTGAAGGTGGGAGACAGAGTGAAACCACGACCCAACATTCGTCTATGGTATGATGAAGAGGTAACACTCCTGTTGTATATTGTTGATATTGTTATTAACCCTCCCCCCCCCTTTAGCTCCTCACCCCCACCCCATACGCCTCCTTCATCGTCCTTTCTCTCACTCCTTCATTATCTATTTTCTTTCCTCAGAAGTGGATGACAGACTGGCAGGGCTGTGATTAAGGAAATACTGTCTTCACCTTGTTGATAGGCAGCTGAGGCTTTGTGCATTGACTGGGGAGCTTTTTGTGATGTGAGACGAGTTTCTATCGAGTGGCTGGTTGTGTTGTGATTCAGACCTTTAATTATTCATTTATTCACTTTACATATATGTTCTTTTCTTAAAAGATAAGATACACAGGTACATATGTACTTTACATGTAACCAGGGTTGTTCTAATGATAGACCAATACAATAGTAATATACAAATGTAGACTAGCTAAAACATAGGCTAGGTAGGACCTCAGGACCTGGCCAGCTCATGGGTTTATGTGTAGGCTTAAGGCTAATGCCATGATCACCACACACATGGCACATATTCTACCGATACCTTTATCGTGAAGTCGTCAAAATCGATTAGTAACCCCTCTGTGTGAGAATGTGTGACATATTTCTGTGAGTTTCTGATTCTAATTCACTGTGGCGGTTCCCCCGTGGTGATGCCGGGGCTCTTTCAGTATAAATAATATCCCCACCTTCTGGAAATTCTGTGCCAGAAATTTCCTCTTTTCTGTCACTCTATTTTCTGCCTTGTTTCTTTGCTTTCTTTCATTTCTTCCTATCATTTTCTGCCTTGCTGCTCCATTCACCTACATATGTTCCATAAAGTCTTACATACTTTGTTTTAGGATTGATTATTGGGTACATACATTGATTGCATTTTTGGCTCTACGGAAAGGAGACATCATCATCATGTCGAGCTTGCTCAGCTATCCATGACACGTTTCTTCCATCCTTCTCTGTCATACTGACAACCCGTATCATCCATCAGTTGGTCGATGAAGGTTTTCTTTGGACGTCCTGGTCTTTATTCACCATGGCTGGGTCTCCATAGTAGAACATCCCCCACCAGTTCTTCTTTGCTACACCAGCAGTGTCCCACGAAGCGCAGTCTTTGTTGACGTATTGATTTACTGATTGGTAGGATCTTACCATATAACTCTTTGTTAGTTGGATGTTCTCTCCAGGATTTGTTCAGGGCTGCACGCTGCATTCGTGTATATGCTCCATCAATCTTCTTCTTCAATGTCATTGTTAGGGTCCAAGAGATTGAGCCATATGTCAGAATGGACTCTACTGCTGCTCGGAAAAAGTTCCTTTTCAGGTTGTCTGGTAAATTGGATTTCCAGATTTTGTCCAGTTGATTTAGAGCACCCCAGGCATTTCCAAGTCTGGTGTTGACGTCTTGTTCAATGGAGTCAATGTAGCTGCCCAGGTATTCAAAGTCTTGAACTTGTTTGATTGTATCTCCATTGAGACTTCTCATGCCTTCTGATGCATCTTGGTTCAGACAGATGAAGTCGGTTTTGTATGCATTGAGGTGGAACCCGATCTCCATTGCTGTTCTTTCGACACTGTGTCGAAGAGATGTTGCATCCTTTAGGAGGTCTGCGAGAACAGCCAGGTCATCAGTGTAATCCGCATCTGTTATCTTTACCGCAAGGTAGCGTCTGCTCTTCTGTTCTGTGAGGGTAAAGCCGAGTTTTTTGTTCTTATCCACTGCTTTCCTCAGCACATAATCGAGACAGATGATGAAAATGAAGGGGGCAAGCGTATCTCCTTGAAGGACTCCAGCAGTGATGTTGAAGAAGTCTGTGTCTCCGTCGGGGGAGCGGACCATACAGCGGGTATTCTGAAACAGCATCATGATGGCATCTACTGTTTCCTTGGGTAGTCCATGTGCAGTTAGAATCTCCTTCATCTTTCCTCGGTGGATTGAATCAAAAGAGGAGAATAGCTGGGAGGTTTTTGGTTTTTGATGCCTTCCAATATACGTCTGATGGTGAGTATTTGTCCTGATGTCGATCTGTTTTGCGAAACCCATTTTGGTTTTTCTTTAGAACTGGATCTATCTCCTACCTTATCCTATTTAGGAGCATTAGGTTGTAGATCTTTGCAGAAATTGCAGTTAATGTGATTCTGCAGTAGTTCTTTGTGATTCCGAGGTCACCTTTCTTGGGGAAAGGAAGCAGGCATCCTTTAGTCCATTTGTTTATTGGTTCTTGTTGTTGCAGCATTCCAGCAGTATCTGGTGAAATTCCTCTATTTTCCATACTTCCGCTGGGATCTTATCGAGTCCGCAAGCTTTTCCACACAGAATGCTTTTCACTGCTATCAGTAGTTCGTCCAACGTAAACGGCCCTTTCTTGATATTCAGCTCCTCCGTGAAGATTGGAGTTGTTTCTTCTTCAGAGATGTCTGGAGGTTTCCCGAGTAGGTCTTGGAAGTGTTGTTGCCACAGTTTTACTCGCTCTTCTTGGCTAGATGCTTTTAGCTTAGCTCTGTTACAGCTTTTTCTACCACTTATTTCGTTCACGGTCTTCCAGGCAACAGCAGACTTTTTGTTGCTGACAGCATTTGTGATCTGGTCGATCTCGCTTTGTAGGTAGTTCGTTTGCTCTGCTTCATAGGCCTCTATGACAGCAGCACGAGCATTATTGAAGTAAATGATGTTCTCAGGGGATGATTGAGAGTCTTTTAGTTGTGCAGCTTCTTTTAGTTGCTTGCGTTTTTGACAGATTTCCTCATTCACCCATGGAGTTGTTTTTTTTTACTTTGGGTTTCAGCAGGATAGTGTCTGCAGCTGTTTCTTTACAATCCATTTCAAAGTGGTTGTATGTCATGTCAGCAGTCTTTGCTGACACTGTATCTTGTAGGGCAGCAAATCTATTTCTCACCCTTGTAATGAAGATGTTACCAATTTCCGGGTTGTCGTTTAGATTTGACCAGTCATATGGGGTAGTATTGCAAGATTTCTTTTTATTTGCTCGAAGGCTCAATCGAAGTCGAGCAGAAACAATGCGGTGGTCTGATGCAA
>JAPXFY010000032.1:5239071-5246571 GCA_030674185.1 Monoplex corrugatus | reverse complement strand
GTGTATTTCATACAAACCCATCTTTATCAACAAAGTAATGGGACTGATAAGTGTATTTCATACAAACCCATCTTTATCAACAAAGTAATGGGACTAATAAGTGTATTTCATACAAACCCATCTTTACCAACAAAGTAGTGGGACTGATAAGTGTATTTCATACAAACCCATCTTTATCAACAAAGTAATGGGACTATAAGTGTATTTCATACAAACCCATCTTTATCAACAAAGTAATGGAACTAATAAGTGTATTTCATACAAACCCATCTTTATCAACAAAGTATGGAACTAATAAGTGTATTTCATACAAACCCATCTTTATCAACAACGTAATGGAACTGATAAGTGTATTTCATACAAACCCATCTTTATCAACAAAGTAATGGACTGATATGTGTATATCAACAATGAAAAGCACACCAAATGATTAATAGTTTGATCGATGATTGAAAAGACATAATCCTGTGTAGAAAAAGAGCCGTTAATAGACTCAAGGTTTGTAACACCTCTTTCATCGGTAAGTATGAATTATCCATGTTATTATCAATACTCAATGAAAGAAATATTACTATGCAAACTACTTTGCAAATGTACACACTACACACACACACAAATTACACACTTTTGCCTTAGCAACTCAAGTGCAAGGAAATGAGGAATGCACAAAACAACGTAAACATTATGGAATCGTTTCTCTCTCAAAAACAGGCGAATCAACGGGACATTTCCTTTTTGGAGAAAGTAGCTCACTTCATTTTCCATACTCAGTCTGACAGTTTTCCCGTTTTTTCGGCTTCGCTATGATTTTACCGTTTGATGCCCAAGCTGACATTGTGGCAGAGTGATCAGCTGCTCGCTTCAATAGTTTGAGGTTCAGTACAGTCACATCATCACTAATCGAAATTCCCGTTTGTTTGAGTTTTCTGTGACTGGCTAGCACTTCTTTTTTCTTTTGTCTGAAAAAAAATCTTACCAGAATCGGACGTGGCTTGTTCTCCCCCCACACCTCCTGTAGGTCTACCCGGTCTGCCAGCATGGTGCGCGACTTCCATGTCTACGGCACTGACAGCCACACCCACCTTCTCCAAGAACAGCTGCACGCACTTTTCGATGCAGTCAGCCGCTAACTCCTCCGCGGGTCCAGCTGCCTCCTTTAGTCCTTGCACACGGACGTTCCAAGAACGGCCGTGTTGATCATGGTCATTCTGTGCGCACCTCAGCGTCAGGGTCTTTTTCTGGCTGGTTTCCATCTTTGTCGTAGGGACACGTTCTCGGCCTTCAATTGTTTCACCTCCTGAGTCAGACTGCCTCTATCTTTGTGAAGGTCAAACAAGCTACTTTCCAGTACATCTAGCCGTCAATCCACTCTTTCTGTCAGCTGCATAATCTCTCTCCTCATACTTTCAATGTCCTCTTAAGTAGTAACTGTTGCTAATTTTTCCATAACAGTGTTGAGGGTGCTGTTGATTTTTTTCCATTTCTGTAGCACTGGTATCTTCTAGTTTCAGTTTCTTGCTGTCTCCCTCTTTCTTTCCTTTCTTTTCTTCTAAATGCTCACTGTGTGTTGAGCAGTCACTGTCTGTGGAGCACAGCGTTTTTCTTTTTCCTCTGTCTGAAAAATATGGTGAAAATTCCTTTGCCATTCTAATTGGCACCAGAGGAGTCAGTTGATTCTCAGCCTAACACTCACAGTTCACTGCTCTCATTGCCAGCTCCAGTTGCCGAGCTAGCCTACTGCGAATCACATTGCAAGCTTTCTCACTGCTATAACGAGAGAGAGAGAGAGAGAGAGATGTCAGCAACCTGATGGTCCCAAGAGCGAAAATTAACATTAGTAAGAAAATCGAAGGGTGAGGTTGGGACCCAGAGCACCAGTACCTCACCACTCTGCAGTATCGTCGTATTGAATCAGATTTATGCACTGGACATCTTGTGAATACCACTTATATTGAATCAATATACTGCATTGGAATTCCTGTCAATTCCATTGTATTCAATCGGGAATATGCATTGGATATCTTGTGAATACTATTGTGTTGACTAAGTATCATGTAGTGGATATCTTGTGAATACCAGTGTATTGAATCAGAATTACACATTGGATATCTTGTGAATATCATGGTATTGAATCAGAATTATGCGTTGGATATCTTGTAATACCAATGTGTGAATGAGAATTATGCACTGGATATCTTGTGAATATCATGGTACTGAATCAGATTATGCACTGGATATCTTGTGGAATATCATGGTACTGAATCAGTATTATGCACTGGATATCCTGTGAACACCAGTGTATTGAATCAGCACGGTGATTTGGTTATCTAGTGAATATTGTGGTGTTGAATCAGAACTATGTGTTGGATATCTTGTGAAGACCATGGTGTTGAATCAGAATTATGCACTGGTTATCTTGAACATACCATGGTGTTGAATTTAGAATTATGCGCCCGGTCTGTTCTGAATAGCAACATGTCATGGTCGTGTTCACTTCGTACAGTAATGGTTATTTTGTTGTCTACATACATGTGGTCATAATCCACAGAATGAAATCACTTGTTTTTCTTAAACTTTTGTATTCGCGACTCTTCAACGACCTATACCTTTTACCGACATTGTGTAAAGATCCATCCACTACAAGTTGCCCTGGTGTAGTGGTTAACGGAACAGACTACCGACTGGAAGGTTGAGGGTTCGTATCCACATCAGCCCCTTCAAAATTATATCATTGTGGGATTTTTTGGCTCTAACCGGCTCCTACCCAGAGTTGGGCGAGCTATGGGCTCATTGGGAAGACTGAACCACACAGTCCAGTCTCATCCACTTCAAGGATGCGTCATTGAGGGTGTTGCTCAAATCTTATGACCAGCACCGCAGGTGTCTGTATCTGTCAGACCTGGTTGATGACAGGGTATATTATAATAGTAAGCATAGAGTACAGCCCTGTCACGCAGTGTCAATCCTAGATGGAACTCCATAGCATCATGATTATCATCCTCATCAACATTATCATCATCGCATTGTAAAATAAACTGTGCCAGCTTCTATGGCCATTAAGATGGCGTAGAAAATGGGACGGGAATAAAGGTGAGCGCATAAGTAACCTCCCTGAGTGCGATGATCCTAAAAAATTCCCCCCCCCAAATCCATCCGCTGACAGCTGAGAAAATCTTGCTAACACATAATTAAGTTTTGGTAACAGCAAGTCGTGCACACACACACACACACACACACACCACACACACACACACACACACACACAACACACACACACACACAACACACACACACACACACACACACACACACACACACACACACACACACACACACACACACACACACACACACACACACACACACACACACACACACACACACACACACCACACAACACAACACACACACACACAAAACACACACACACACACACACACACACACACACTACAAAACACACACACACACACACACACACAACACACACACAACACCACACACACACACACACACACCAACACCAAAACACACACACACAACACACACAACACCACACACACACACACAGTGGTTTTGCATACGGTGGATACTGGTGAATAGGGTGAGGGACTTGAAAGGTCTGGTACTCCACAACTATCATCTCTCATGCAGAACTAACCCTAGGCCATTTTTAATCACAAAAGATAAAACATTTACTGTGATACTCAGTTCGTTTTTTGTTTTGTTTGTTTTGTTTACTTTGTTTGTTTGAGGTTTGTGTTGTGTTGTGTTATGTTTTCGTTGTTTTTTGTTTTTGTCTGTTTTTTTGTTTGTTTGTTTTGTTGTTGGTTTTTTTTTTGGTGGTTTTTTGTTGTTTTTTGTTTGTTTGTATGTTGTTTTTTTTGAAATATTTTTTTGTTCGGTTTTGATATGGTAAATGCTTGAAATTGTAAATCTGTACTCACAACTTATTATCCTGCAGAACAACTAGGCCATTTTTAAACCTAAGTACTGGTGAAAGTAGGTCTTCTTTTTTGGTGTGTGGTTTGATTTGTGACGTTGTGTTTAGGTTTTTTTGTTTGTTTGTTTGTTTTGTTTTGTTTTTATGGTTTTTGTTTGTTTGTTTTTGGGTGTTTTGTTTTTTTTGTTTGTTTATTTTTGGGTGTTTTTTGTTGTTTTTTGTTTGTTTGTTTGTTGTTGTTTTTTTAAAATATTTTTTTGCTTACGGAGCTAATGAATAGGATGAAAGAGTAAAATGACTAGTACTTCAAATTGTTATAACCGTACAAAACCAACCTGGGCCATTTTTACAACCCTAATATGCGAAAGAAAGAGAGGGTTCTTCTATTCTCTCTTGGCCTGGTGGCTGGGTTTGGACCTGGTTGGTGCACGTTGTGTGGCTATGTCCCGGGTTTGTCATCTCCCCACCTTGCCAGTCTGGTTGTAAACAAGATAACTGATGACTGGGTCCGAATGGGTCATGCAACGCATGGACAGCCCCCCTTTACTTGATGAAATGACTTTCGAGTAGCATCGGGAACTTGGGAGGAGATTATCCTGAGAGTGGTGGGGCATTGGTGCTCTGGGTCCCATCCGGCACCCTCCAGTGTATCTTGTTAAACTAAAACATTCAGTGTAAATAAATGAATAAATAAATAAAACATGTAATGTAGTGCATAGCAGTTTTCGCATACGGTTCTGGTGAACATGGGTGAGGGAGTGAAACAAATCATGTCTGCAAATTCACAAGTTTCAGAATACCTGTGAACCAACCCTGGTCTTTTTACCCAGTGATTTTTAGGTTGTAATGAGTAAAACTTCTGCTTCAGGTTATATGATAATACCGTTGGATTTTCATTTATTTGTTGTTGTTTTTTTATTCCGTGGGTGACTGACGAATACGTCTTTTATGATGCTGAATATTATTATTGTGTGAGGTGTGAGTATGATTGTATGTACAGCCAAAACATTTTCCTTGTGTCTGTGCACTGGGCTAAAATAAAATTTGTTATCTTGTTATCTTGTTATCTTGTATCCCCATTCCCCAATGGGGGTTAAAGGACCCATTAAATGATAATGTTCTAATGTTCCGTATTTGGTAGGTGTGCATATTGGATGTTTTCAGGTTTCCAAATGGCAGTCAGTGACTTGCATGACTTACAGGATTTTTAATGTGCATTGTTTGATATTCTGCTTATGTATACATACATACAAAGGGGATTTAGGCGTTGGCATGTAGTCATATGATTTTTCAGTTTTATTTCATTTTTCAAGACAACAACTCCATGCTCGGAAAATAATTACAGCAGCCTGGTTAGCTCAGTCGGTAGAGCATGGGACTCTTTATCCCAGGTCGTGGGTTCAAGCCCCACATTGGGCGTAATAATGTTCTGCAAGCGTTTATCCCATAGATGCCACGTGATGGAGCAGATCCACAAAGGAAGCTGGTGGGTAGGGTGAGGGAGTCAAAGGGTTAAGTTTTTGCTTTTCTGGTATGGTTGACGATGTAGGACGCTAATGGAAAGGGTGCAGGGGTCAAAGGGTTAAGGTTTAGGAAGTCACATGGTTCACAATGCAGGATGCTGATGGACAGGGTGCAGGAGTCAAAGGTTAAGGCTTAGGGAGTCAAAGGGTTAAGGTTTTGCTTTGCTGGCATGGTTGACAATGCGATGCAGGAGGTGCTGATGGACAAAAGGGGAGTGCGGGTAGTCAAAGGGTGAAGGTATTCTACGTGGTGTATGGTGTTACATTTGGAAAAAGAGAAATTCAATGTGAAAATGCGAATGGTAATAAGAGAAGTGTGACGTCAAAATGTGTCTGTCGATTCAGCTACTCTCCGCTGTTCTCTCTTGAAGATTGGTTTGCGAATCGAGAATATTTGTTTTGGTTTATTCTAACACTGAAAATATATGTTTAAGTTTGATTTCGTTGTATGAAACTATGTAGAATCTTTGGAACAATGTGGGAATGACAAGAAAAACGTAGAATACCTTAGATCTTTCTAGAATGTTCTGGAAATTGTAAACAAATTTAACCTATACAATGATTGGCCAGAACTACAGAATATTCTAGAAAGGGAAGGTTCGAGAACGCGGTTATAACTGGCTGAAAATCTAGGGAAAAGCCGAGAATATTGTGGAACTTTCCATGATGTTATAAATAAAGCGTGACTGTGGGTTGAGAGAGAGAGAGCGATCAAAAGAGTTGAAGTGTAAGTCTGCAGTCAGAGATACAGAAGTTACTGTAGATTCGTGGAGTTGCTGCGTGTAGATTTGAGGGCTGAAGAAGAATAATTCTGCAAAATAGGAGTGGTGCATTAGATGTGTGAATATTTACCCAATTCTGTTGTGTTTTCTACCTTCTCCAAATAAAGGATCATTTTTAGTGTAACCTGGACTGGTGTATTTTGTCTCTGAGAAGAATGATCAACTGCTAGATCTTCACGAACCTGCATAACTGCAAGACACTGCCAGTCACCTACATCTTTACATGCGACATATGGGTTTTATGTCTTATATTTGTATCAGTCAACTCTTTCAGAGGAACAAACCTATGAGCTATATTGTAATAAAATGTGTATCTCAGTCTTGACTGTTTACAACAAATGAAATATGATGATGGTGGTGGTGGTGGTGGTGGTGGTGTGGTAATAATGATGATGACGACGATGTTAACAATAACGATAACGATAATAAAAATGATACTGATGATGACGACGATGACACAACAATGACAACAACAACAACAATTAGAATAATAATGATAATAACAACAACAATAATAACAACAACAACAACAATAATAACAATAATAATATGAAAAAGAAGAAGAACAAAAATACATAAAAAACCATCACAACCACCAACACCAATACCAAGTAACAATAATAATAATAATATAATATAATAATAAAATGATGATGATGATAATAATAATAACAACAATAGTAATAATAATAGTAATAATAATAATATAACAATAATGATGATAACAAGAACAACAACCTTTCCCCAAAAGAAACGAACCACCACCACCACCAATAACATCAACTCAAAGAAAGTCACCAAGACAACCAGCTACTCAGCACAAGCCTGCCTCACCAACTCTTATACAATGACATTACAGAAATCAACACTCCCTCCCCCTCTCTCTCCCTCTTCCTCTCCCTCTCCTCTCCCACATCCGCACAACACACAGGTAAATTTTCCCACCAACATGTTAATGTTGGTCACCATTACCGTAACTTTTCTGCTCCATCCTACATCTATACCCCCCTCCCCTCTGACCACACACACTCAACAACACACACACTACCTCACTCTCTTTGTCTTCTCTCTCTTCTCTCTCTCTTACTCTCTCTCTCATACCCCCCCCCCCACACACACAAATCAGTACAACACAGTTTAATCTGCCCAACAACATGATAAATGATGGTCACCATTACCCAACTCTTCTTCTCCATCCTACATCTCTACCCCCTCCCCCCATCCTCCCCTCTGAACACACACACAACACACAC
>JAPXFY010000032.1:5201969-5231969 GCA_030674185.1 Monoplex corrugatus | reverse complement strand
GTTTGATTGGTTGGTTATTTGGTTGGTTGGTTGGTTGTTTGGTTGGTTGGTTGGTTGGTTGGTTGTTTGGTTGGTTGTTTGGTTGTTTGGTTGGTTGGTTGGTTGTTTGGCTGGTTGGCACACATACTCACGCACACACATATACACGCACACACACATACTCACACACACACTCACACACGCACACACGCACACACGCACACACACACACACGCACACACGCGCACACATACTCACACACTACACACACACACACACATACACACACACACACAAACAGACACACACAAACAGACTCACACATACACACAAACACACACACACACACACATACACGTAACCATGAAAGGTTCAGGAATTGATCTACACGTAGATCCTGTATCTATAAGACCTTCCTTTTCGCCAGTACCCAGTTGGGAACTCCAAAGACACAATTTGACGTACATCACACTAACTTAAAAAAAGGAGACAATGTAAACTTACTGGCAAGTCAGGTTAAATGTCATATAGACGACTTATATTCCGATCATTTGAAAATTTACACTGATGGATCAGTAATTGAAAGAAAAGCAGGCTCAGCGTTTTTAATACCTGCTCTCAAAATTGAAAAATCTTTCTACATAGGACTTGATAAATCTGTCTTTACAGCTGAACTTTTTGCAATATTAATGGCTTTAAAATTTATGATAAGTCTTCCTAGGACAATTTTTCAAACACTTTTTTGCGTTGATTCAAAATCAGTACTTCAGGCTCTTGAATTATCAAAATTACAAACAAGATCAGAAATGATTCTGGAAATTAGTCACTTGATTCATAATTTATCTTTAAGAGGCACTGATATTACTTTCTGCTGGATACCTTCTCATAGTTCTTTTCGTTATAATGATAAAGTTGACAGGGCTGCCAAACGGGGAGCTAATAACTCACCAGATTCAAACAATATCCAGCTTTCTCTCTCGTTGCACGAGAATTACACTTTAGTAGACAACTACGTCTGGAAGCAGTTCCAATTAAAACAGAAAAAGTATGATAAATGTCACATGAACTTTGAAGTTAGCAAAATACTTAAGCAGCTTCATGCCAGCAGAATTATACAATCCCTTATGTATAGATGGAAACTTGATGCATTCAAAACAAAATACACCAAGAACATAGTATGTCTGTGTGGAAAGAAGATAACACATAGTCATATTCTTTCTTGCGTTAAGGTAAAACGACATATTCCAACACTATCTATGAGTACAGTTTCTGATATATTTGCCTCATCATCATTACTGTATGAATTTTTTGTTAGCCTGTCAAAAAGTCCTATAGCGAATTACCTTTAAAATGTTATTTCACTTGTTCACTGTTATGGTTAGTCAATTATTAGTTTTATTTTTTTCTTCGTTTCTTCCAGATATTTATCAATTTTGTTTGTTAGTTTGTTTGTTTAAATCGTTAATTATGGTAACATTATTTGTTAGTTTTACCTTCCCCTCTTCAAAACAGTTGTTTTCTGGATCATCTTTTCTCAAGTTCAAAATTGACAATTTTCAAATATTCTCTTCACTCCTCTTATCACCCTCCCCCCCCCCTTTTTTTTTTCTTTTTTTTTTGTCGTTGTTGTCTAAAATCACTTTAGTGATAGACATTAAATCAAGACCACCACACACACACACACACACACACACAACACACCCACCACACACACACACCACACACACACACACACACAACAATACACACACCACACATCACACACACACACAACACACACACACACACACAACACCAAGACACACACACACACACCACACACACATCACACACACACACACACACAGCACACGCACACACACAGCACACAACACACGCCTGCGCGCGCGCGCACACACACAACACGCACACACACACATGCACACGCACGCACACACACACACACACACACACACACACACACACACACACACACACACACACACACACACACATACACAGATGCGTGAACGCATCCAAACTGCCACACTGACATATAAGTATAATTAGCATTTAAATTAATCATTCTGTTATATGCACATGCATGCATCCGGAAATCCCCAGCCGTTTGTACGCTGAGATGTACCTGTAATTAGGTAAGAAAAATAAGCATTTAAGCGTTCTGTTATATGCACACGCATGCATGCTGAAATCCCTGGCTTATTCATGTGACAATGCTCACTAATGGGCAACATGAAATAGTCAAAGCATAACGACATTGTCCCTATTCTTCAATGATGAAAACAAGTATATGACTTCTCTATTTGATTTAACACTTTGACTCCTGCAAAATTTAACTCTTTGACTTCCCCACCCTATCAGGAAGCTGGTGGATAAGGTGAATGAGTAGAAAACAATCCTTTGACTCCCTCACTCTATTAGCTTCATGAAGCAGGAAGCAGGTGGATTAGGTGAAGGAGTCAAAGGGTTAAGTTTTTCTTTGCTGGCATGGTTGACAATGCAGGATACTGGTGGACAAAGTGTGGGAGTCAAAGGGTTAAGTTTTGGTTGCTAGCATGGTTGACAATGCAGGATGCTGGTGGACAGGGTGTGGGAGTCAAAGGGTTAAGTTTTTTCTTTGCTAGCATGGTTGACAATGCTTGATGCTGGTGGACAGGGTGTGGGAGTCAAAGGGTTAAGTTTTGGTTTGCTAGCATGGTTGACAATGCAGGATGCTGGTGGACAGGGTGTGGGAGTCAAAGGGTTAAGTTTTTTCTTTGCTGGCATGGTTGACAATGCAGGATACTGGTGGACAAAGTGTGGGAGTCAGAGGGTTAATCATTTTTCACAGGCGGAATATGTACATAAACAGATTCCTTTCCTAAATGGGGGAGTGTGGTGGGGGGTTTGAAAATATCTTTCTACCCAATGTCAAAGAGAAGACTACGATGCAAGATTGATAAGGAATCTATATTATGTTTTCAGTAAGAAAAATCTACCTTACTCATCATGGAAAGAGGATTTTTGTTTCTACCCAATGTCAAAGAGAACACTATGATACGAGATTGATAAGTTTAATTGCTACCTGGCTGAACCTGTCTCTCAGTGACAAAAAAGCTACTTACTGCGTAGCTTTCATCGGCGATCCGGCCGACTTCTTGAGCGCAACTGCTGGGTTGAGAACTGCCTTCAGTGTGCACCGCCGTGAGCGAACTCACGACAGTGCGACTGAATAAGTGAGGAGTACACCGATGGCAGGTTGTGTCGGCCCCGGTCACGGTTGAGGGTGGGATTCCTTGCGGCGATGTAAACTGCCTCCTTTACTCCCCTCTGGAACCATCTTGCTTCTTTGTCGAGAACTTGCACACTGTCCTTTTCAAAGTGGTGTTGGGTGTGGGTCAGATGTTCTCCCACTGGAGAGGACTCACGTTTGTGTTCTTTTAATAAGGACTCTGTGTTATATTTTCAGTAACAAAAAGACTACCCTATTCAGCATGACAACTGGATTTCCTTGTTTGACTGTTATTTTCATACGGAAACTGATGAGGAATCTACACAACATTTTCAACAAAGCTATCCCATTCAGCATGGACAGTTCATTTGCCTATTCGTCTGTTATTTTTGTGTCGAATACATAAAACTACTGGTACTTGTATCATGCATCATTTTCTTTTCAATTATCAATTATATGCATGCGCGCACGCACGCGCACACACACACACACATGTATATATGTATATATATATATATATATATATATATGTATATGTACACACATGCACACACATGACACACACATGATCACGCAGACATACAGACACACACACACACACACAAACACACACTCGGCACACACACTTGACACACACAAACACACACCCAAGCACACACACACACACACACACACACACACACACACGCACGCACGCGCACACACACACACACCACACACACACACACACACACACACACACACACACACACACAGAGTATCATTGTGCTAAATCGATCGTAACTATTCAGTTTTGTATTATTAGGGTCAAGGGCTTGGATACTAACGTATGTGATATTGTATATGTTATTATGTTCATACCAATTATTGATACTCAAGGATTGCTCTCAAGACCTGAGACATGATTATCATCATCATCATCAGGTGCCTTGCCGCATGGCGTTGGCGATCATGGACTTCCATCTGTCTCTATCTCTCGTTGCCCCCAGCATCTCCCCCACCACACACGCACACACACACACGCGCACACACACACACACGCACATATACACACACACACACACGCACATACACAACACACACACCACACACACACCACACACACACACAGCACACGCCACACATACACACACAACACACACACACACACCCACACACACACATACACATACACTACACACACACACACACCACACCACACAACACACACAACACACACACACACACACACACCACCCACACACACACACACACACACACACACACCACACACACACACACAACACAACACACACACACACACCACACTACACACATAATAATTAATAATAATTACAATATTTATATAGCGCAAAATCTTGATAAAATCAAATCTAATCTGGAGTAAAAGTAGTAAGAGGTGTGCCAGAGAAGGAAGGGTCAGGTGGGCATGGTTGACAGGGTGTCCTGTCAAGCCTGTCACGAAGAGTTTGTATTTTGGTGGTGAAATACTTGGAGAATACAGATGGGAGTTCTTCATTTGTATGTTTTGTTGGGAGAGGTAAATCTTTTCGTGTGCCAAGGAGATGATTCATGGTTGTAAAGAGTTCTTTTGAAGAAGAGGCATTCAGGATTTTGGTTTGGAAATAGCTTGTTTTTGCTGATGCAATGAGGGTGGATACTTTTGTTTTAGAGGCTTGGAAAAGTTGCCTGTGTACAGTGAGTTTGGATTTGCGCCAACGGCGCTCTGCTCTGCGGCGGGCACGTTTTGCACAGGCAATCTCATGAGTGAGCCAGGGGGTAGGGGGGGGTCAGGTAAAAGAGGGTTGTGGCTGGAGCATGAGTGTCCAGAAGATGGTGGAGAGTAGTATAGAATTCATCGGCAAGGTTATGTGACTTTTCAGAAAGGAGACGGGAGGCATCAGATGAAAATGTGGAGAGGTCGATAGATTTGAGATTGCGTCAAGTCACTGTGCGCATGGTACGGGAAGGAGGAGAAATGTCGAGAGAACAGAGAATTGCAGAGTGGTCAGATGGAAGGGCTGAAGTTAGACGGGTAGAAAGAACTAAGCAGTTGTCAGTAGCGGAATTGTGGTGATCACGAGAAATGATCCAGTCAAGAATGTGACCTTTTTGATGGGTTGTTTCAGAAATGTGTTGAGTCATATTGTGATTGGACAGAGAGTTGATGATATGTCTTGTGTCATAACGGTGAGTGTTGTCATAGTGGACATTGATGTCACCTAGAATGATGAGATTTCCAGGTAAGAGGCAGTAGTGGTCAAGCAATTGGTCAAAGTCAGACAGAAACGTGGATGTGATGAGTTTGTTGGCAGAGCTAGGTGGGGGTCGATAGACACAGGAGAAGGTGATGGGGTGAGGGTTGGATTGGAAGGATACTTCAACGTGCTCGAAAGAAGGATGGGAGAAAGGCAGAGACTGCGAGAAAGATAGGCAGGAATGGAGTGAGTCCTTGTAGAGGATGGCGATACCGCCACCTCGGGATGAGCGATGGAAAGAAGCAAGCCTGTAACCACTCGGAGTGAGGCTAGCATGTATAGATTCGTGACCAAGGGGGTTAAGCCATGTCTCTGTGATAAAAGCAATGTCAACACGTTCATCTGCGATAAAATCGGCAATGACTTCGGCTTTGCCATCCTTGCATGTTGACTGAGCATTAAAAGGCATAATTTTAGTTTATCACAGTCATATGGTGGTGGCCGGGGTGGCGACGAAGGCGGCATCGACGGGACAGAAGGTGAAGGCGGCACCGGCGGGACAGAAGGTGAAGGCGGCACTAGCGGGACAGAAGGTGAAGGCGGTACTAACGGACAGAAGGCGAAGGCGAAGACGGCAGAGGAGGAGACGAAGATCGCAGCAGCGAGGTCGAGGGCAGGGGCAGTGGAGGAGACGAAGAAGAAGCAGGAGACGAAAAGTGGCGTCGGGCAGGAGGCAGGTTGTGCCAAAGACGGTGGAGAGTCCACCACGACAGGATCGCGCAGTGCGGGGCTTAGGACACAGCCCCAGTGTTCGTATTCGCTGGTAGACGCCTCCACCGAGGTAGCACTTGCTGTGTTTAAAAAGTGTCAGTCCAATTTGTTTTATAAGAGGCAGGTCCATAATTGCGAGCCAGTCAGGAGAGGAAGATACTTGCAGGTTGGTGTGTGGTTGGTCAGTTCACAACACTTAAATCCAGAGAACACAAAGCTGTAGCGTTGGGCGAACACAGTAGGCCAAGATGTAAAACACAGTCACAGAATAAAATGTCCGACCTGAGCGGCCGAACCAAAACGATGAAAAGTAGGCACCAAAAAACACTGGCAAAATATTCAAAATTTAAAAAAAAAAAAATTTACATCACCGTGTGTCAGGATTTCAAAGCAACAAACTGATACAAAATTCAATGCATAAAACCAAATAGAACCATGATAAAATCACTGTAAAACACCACACACACTTTTGCTGCCTGCTGGCGCGACATCTACTCACATCACACATACCACACAACACACATACACACACACCCACACACACACCACACACACACACACACACACACACACACACGCACGCACGCACCACACACGCACGCACCACACACACACACACACACACACACACACAAGCATACTTGTTATGCGTGTACACGCTATCATGCCTTGTTTGTAACATCTCCTATTTTACTTTTTTTTTACTTGTTTTACTTATTTCTCCTGTCATTATTTTTGTCTGCTTTGTATAAATTTTGCTTTATTTTCTGTATCTTACCTACTTTCTTTTATCATAGATAGGTTATCGAGGACAGATATGTAATTTGGCTCATGTGCTGGTATATTTTCCGATGGAAAATAAAGATTTATTACATTTCAAAGTATTGATTAATTTCTTTCAAAATTTCTCTTTGAAAATAAAATGGTTTTATAAGGTGTTTTGAGCTGAGAATTACAGACTGTCGGTGATAGGACTGGAATGACTATATTGAAGCTAGTGACAGAATTGATAAGAGCTCTACCCAAATCTCCCTAAAGAAAGCAAACTATACTACGTAAACATATTGGAGAGATCTGCCTTCCAGTGAAGAGGAGGCTTTTTGTGAAGCCTGACCATCACAAAGAAGTTTATACATTTTATCAACGACATGACGTTTACCGACAGCTGCTGGGGAGAAAGGACTATATGATGCTTGAGAAAGAAAGAGGAAAAAAAAAAAAAAAAGGATGAAGAAGAAAATAATGCTGATGAATGTTATGGAAGCATATCAGATCTTCAGGAAAGAAAACCCAGAACTGAAACTAGGAAAAAGCACATATGCTTCTTTAAGACCAAAACATATTCAGCTTGTGTCTGAAAAAGATCACGATGTATGCTGTTGCATACGTCATGAAAATTTTGATTTGATGTTTCAAAGTCTGAAAAAGATCACAATGTGTGCTGTTGCATATATCATAAAAATTTAGATCTGATGTTTCAAGGTCTGAAAAAGATCACAATATATACAGCTGCATATGTCATGAAAATTTTGATCTGACGTTTCATCATGGGAAACAAGAATGCCTCGGGGTAAATGTTGGGGGAAAAACGATAAACAACCTTCATTATGCATATAATTTCGTTCTATTCGAAAATGAAAAAGACCTAAAATAAATCTTGTAAATATAATAGAAATAGAAAACAGAAATAAACGCTTTGAACTAAACACAAAAGAAGACTTAAGTCATGGTAATCAGTTAAAAAGAAAAGGAAGAAATCCCTTCGTGTAAAATAACAGCAAGTGGCACAACATTGAGATAAGTTGATAAATTTAAATATCTGGTAACAGCCATCTCACAGACGGCAGATACACATCAGAAATAGCCAGCAGAATTGGCCAAGCTAAAACAGCATTCATCATCATCATCAGGTGCCCTGCCACATGGCGTTGGCGACCATGGACTTCCAACCATCTCTATCTCTCGTTGCCCCCAGCATCTCCCCCACCCTCCTCATCCTCAGCCACTCTGCAAGTCCGTCCAGCATTCTCTCCCTGGGTCTACATAGTGCTCTCTTTCCCTCCAGTTTTCCCGTTGTGACCAGGTGCTCCAAATCCTCCTTCCTCATAAAATGGCCTATAGATGTTGCTTGTCTTTTCCTAATCTTCCTTATGAGTGATCTACTTGTGTCTGCCTCCATCAAGACTGTCTCATTTGTTTTCTTTGCTGTCCATGGAACTCTCAACATTCTTCTGAGAAACCGCATCTCAGCTGCCTCGATCCTGCTCTGGCTTTGCTTGCTGACTGTCCACGCCTCGCATCCGTACAACAGTATTGGTTCTATATAACATTCAAGGACTCTCTTTCTGATGTTAATTGATAGGCATTTAATGGTAAGAATGCTTGTCATCTTCTTGAATGCTGTTTTGGCTTGGCCGATTCTGCCAGCTATTTCCGATGTGCATCTGCCGTCTGATGAAATGACCGTTCCCAGGTATTTGAATTTATTAACCTGTGTCAAGGTTGTGCCATTTGCTGTTATTTTGCAGGAAGGGATTTCATCTTTTTTACTGATCACCAACAGCATTAAAGAAAATGAAAAGCGTTCTTACCAACAAATGCCTATCGACTAACATCAGGAAGAACATTCTTCAATATTGTATAGAGCCAATACTGTTATATGGATGCAACAAGCAAAGTCAGAACATGATTAAGGCAGCTGAAATGTGGTTTCTAAAAATAATGTTGAGTTCCATGGACAGAAAAGAAAACAAAGGGAGACAGTCTTGAAAGAAGCAAACACATAAAGAACATTAATAAAGAAGATTAGGAAAAGACAACATTCATGGGACATTTTGTGAGGCAAGAAAAAACTGAGCACCTAGTCACAACAGGAAAGCTAGAGGGGAAAAGAGTATCAGGTAGACCCAAGGAGAAAATATTAGACAAGTTTTGCAGAGTGGATACAGACAGAAGGATGTATGCTTGCAGAGACGAAAGATAGACTGATTTGGAAGGCCATGATCACCGTCATATGACAAGACATATACTGCTGCTGCTGCTGATGATAATGATTGTTGTTGTTGTTGTTGTTAATATTATCATATTGTATGTGTGTGTATATATGTATATATATGTATATATATATGTGTGTATATGTTTGTGTATGTATATGTATGTGTCTATGTGTGTGTATGTGTATACATATGTATGTGTGTATGTATGTGTATGTATATTATATGTGTGTGTATATGTGCATATATATTTGTATGTGTATATATATATGTATATATATATGTACATATATGTGTGTTTGTGTGTGTATATGCATATATATATATATATATAATATATATATAATAATATATGTATAATGTAGATGTAGAAGTGTGTATACATGTATGTGTGTATGTGTGTGTATATGTACATGTGTATGTATATGCATATGTATGTGTGTGGATATATATATGTATTGCAATGAATGCTTGTTCTTTCTACATTTTGTTAGATCTGTTGATTACGCATTGTTTACATTTCAAGATGTTTGTAAGATCTATATATTTGAAAATGAATAAAAACAAGTTAAAAAAAATATTATCATATTGTTGTTGTCTTTTTATTGCTGTTATCTATTGTTGCAGTCGTTATTATCATCATTGTTATAGTTATTCATTTATGATAAGTTGGGGTGGGAGTGTGAGTGTGAGGGCAGGGGGGTTTACTCAGTTCTAATTGCGTACTTTTGCCCAGCACATTGGTATCGTCTGCACTGCCCCGCCTTGAAAAGGATAGGGGTGGGGGGTGGGGGGGATGGATTGGACAGTAGAACAAGAGTGGAAGTTATTGCGTAGCAGGAGTGTCCCATTGTCCAAGAAATGAGAAGAATGGACTGAGTGGTGGCGCAATCCGGATGCCAACAACATGTTGATCACCACACTGTCTGAACACGGATCTATTTTAAGAATCCAGCGTCACAATTTTGACCTGGAAACACTGCCGGATACTGCCGTTACTGATACACTGCTGGTATTTAATGCGTCACCCCCACAGTACTCCTAGCACTATTGACAAGATTACCATTTTAGGCCTGCAGTTTAGATCTACATGCCTTTCAGGTTCAGAGGTGAGCAAACGGAATATTACTGTTACCCAAATTATTTTCGTTGAAAGCAGTGAAGTACGGCAATGCAATGTTATTAAAAGTCTGCACTGACCAGTTCGGAACTGATTTAGTTAAGAAATTCTTATTTACTTTGTTTCCTGGACGTCAAACTCTGATATCAGACGTCACAAATTTTAATTGATTTGAACGTTAACTAAGTGAACAATGAAAACGTAATTTCATGTTATGTAGCCTATATAAATGCAGAACCAGGTCCCAAACGAATGTTGTAAGATTTTTCTCCCATTTCCAGAAACGGAAACAGATACAACGTAGCAGACGACACGAGCGTGTCCAATTTTTTCAATTCTTCATGGTGCGAAGTGCAACCTGATCCACCGACAGGTCAGTTTTTACTTTATTTGTCTGAACTACTTATAAGTGGAGATGTATCACCAAACTTTGGAAAAGTTAATTGGCTAAAGCAGAAAGTACATGTACTTGCAGAAGCTGTGAAGTCTTTTTTATTTCCTGACACAAGATTTAGGTCTACATGTTCACTGCAGGTATGTTACAGAAAATTTCAAATATTTTTTTAAAATAAATATGCATTTACCATCATTGAAAAGAGCCAAAAAGAACTTTGAAATGATATTTAAAGTTCTTCGATTGATTGTCTGTGACGAAAGTTACGATTTTTTGAATAATTAAATTTCGACGTTTCCTTCATTGGATTACGTAGCAAAAACTGTGACCGCGTATGTGCCGTTTCATAACAAAAAAAACAATAACTTTGGAACGACAGAACCGATTGAAAAAAATCAAGTATCAGTAGAAAGGTCTTTGTTTAGCCAGGATGATTAAGACCTTCATGAATCTCTGGGTTCTTGCATTAATGAGTAATTAATCCATTAATTGCCTCAACTGGCTAAAGCGAAAATTAACCGAGATTCCTAAAATCTTTAGTTTCCAAAATCATCAAATTTCTGACTTGAAAATTGCTGAGTATAGCCTCAAGATGATTATAATGATAAATTACAACAGTTATTCAATATCATTAGACTTAATCTTTATGTAATAATCAATTGATTACAGTTTTTCATGAAAAGTCGCCTTTAAGAAGTTTTCAACCTGTGCATTTATGTATTTACTCTTGGTTTATATATGTTTACAATCATAAATAATATGTATATGTATTATTATATATCATATATATGTATGTATAGATATATGTGATGTAAATATATTCATATTGATTAATTTAAAAAAATTGAGAGCCTGTGATCATCATCATCATCATCAGGTGCGCTGCCGCATGGCGTTGGCGACCATGGACTTCCAACCATCTCTATCTCTCGTTGCCCCTAGCATCTCCCCCACCCTCCTCATCGCCAGCCACTCTGCAAGTCCGTCCAACATTCTCTCCCTGGGTCTACCTGGTGCTCTCTTTCCCTCCAGCTTTCGCGTTGTGACCAGGTGCTCCAAATCCCCTTCCTCATAAAATGGCCTATAAATGTTGCTTGTCTTTTCCTAATCTTCCTTATGAGTGATCTACTTGTGTCTGCCTCCATCAAGACTGTCTCATTTGTTTTCTTTGCTGTCCATGGAACACTCAACATTCTTCTGAGAAACCACATCTTGGCTGCCTCAATCTTGCTCTGGCTTTGCTTGCTGACTGTCCACGCCTCGCATCCGTACAACAGTATTGGTTCTATATAACATTCAAGGACTCTCTTTCTGATGTTAATTGATAGGCATTTGTTGGTAAGAATGCTTGTCATCTTCCTGAATGCTGTTTTGGCTTGGCCATTCTGCCAGCTATTTCCGATGTGCATCTGATGAAATGACCGTTCCCAGGTACTTGAACTTATTAACCTGTGTCAAGGTTGTGCCATTTGCTGTTATTTTGCATGAGGGGATTTCATGTTTTTTACTGATCACCATGACTTCAGTCTTCCTGCTGTTTAGTTCCAACCCCTTACCTCTGCTTTCTATTTCTAGTATATTCACAAGGTTTTGTAGATCTCTTTCATTTTCTGCAATTAGCACGGTGTCATCTGCTTATCGAATGTTGTTTATCATTTTCCCTCCAACCTTTAATCCGGGGTCTTCTTCTAGGTTTTCATGATGTTTTCGCTATATAGTGAAAACAAATCTGGTGACAAAACACAACCCTGTCTGACTCCTCTTTTGATGTTTTGGAAAGAGCTTATATTGTTTTCTATTCTCATTGCAGCTGTTTGTTCCCAGTACATATTCGTGATTATTCGTAGATCTTTTCCATCAACATTGAGTCTCTCCAGTTGGTTGATCAATTCTTCATGTCTTACCCGATCGAAAGCCTTGGTATAGTCAACAAAGCATAAATACAAATCCTTATTCATCTCAATTAACCTCTCTATGATAGTTCTTAGGATGTATATGGCATGAATAGTTCCTTTCCCTTCCACAAATCCACACTGTTCTTCTGCTATTTCTCTTTTGATTCTATTCCTTGTCCTCATCATGATTATTCTTAACAGGATTTTTGTTATATGACTCATCAAACTGATTGTGCGATGGAGTTCGCATTCTATAGCCCCTGTCTTCTTTGGAAGTGCAATGAAAATTGATTTTGACATATCTTTGGGGATTTTTCCAGTGTCATAAATTTCGTTTAGGAGGACTGTTATTTTTTCTATGCCAAATTCCTCCAGGGCTTCAATCATCTCTGTAGTAATGTTGTCTGGTCCTGGGGCTTTTCCTGGTTTCATCTTTTTCAGTGCTGCTCTAACTTCATCTTTCATTATGGGTGTTCCTTCAAAGTTCTTTTTTATAATGTGTTATTCGTTTCTGTCATCCTCAAAAAGGTCTTTAATGCACTCTCCCCATCTGTCCAGTATTTTGTCTTTTTCCATGATAAGCATGCCATCTTTCGATTTCAAGCAACCAGTTGATGTACATGTATTTTTCCTGTGGATAATTTCTTCAATTCGTCTGTACATACCCTGAGGATCCATTTTGTGTCGTTCTTCTATCTCTTTGCATTTTGTGATAGTAGTATAAAAACCCTTAAAAATAGAAATGAAAATTGTTTGAATATTTCACTGAAAAGACCTCTCTCAAGTTTCCTGGTAACATAGAAATTGAGTCTTTATTAAGACTAAGAGATTACAGATTAATTACTAATTAAGCTGCTCTGAGGGGAAACAAATTCACAGACTGAATTGGTTTATAACTTGCTCTTCTGGAAATTTCATTTTGCAATTTTGAATAAAAAATTCTGCTGGTAGTAAGGACAGTGTATCTTTTCGATTATTTGCCCTAACAAGCAAACCTTTTTGAAAAAGTTTTTAATGTTTTTTTTTCCTTGCGTAAACACACTTTCTCATAAGCTGTCATACGACATGAAAGATAATGTGTGATGTATGTAAATATGTGTGTGTTGTGTGTTATAAGTGTGCATATATAAATATATATATATATATATTATATATATATATTATATATATCTATATATATATATATATATATATATATATATATATATATATATATATATACACGTACCAGTATGCGTAAACACACACACACATAAACACACACACACACACACACACACACACACACACACACACACACACACACACACACACACACACACACACACACACACATTTATGTAAGTATCTACATGTATATCACTCAAGAAGTTACAAGAAGTTCCTGTAATAATGGGAGATTTTAATGCTAAAGTGGGACAGGATAGGGTGGAGGATATAGTTGGACCTCATGGCCTTGGTACGCAAAATGAAAGGGGTGAGAAACTTGTAGAATGGGCACAGATGAATGAGTTTATAGTAGGAAACACCTGGTTTTAGCAGCCTAATAGAAGAAAATGGACTTTAATGAGTCCAGGAGATAATACCAAAAATCAGATTGACTACATCCTGATCAACAAAAGATTTAGAAATTCTTACTGTCAGCAAAAACACTACCAGGCACAGACTGCAACAGTGACCACAATCCTGTAGTGGGAAGATTTAGACTGAAATTGAGGAAAAGGAAACAGACCAAAAACAACATCAAATTAAACCTTGGACTCTTAAAGACAGATGAAGTGATACGAAAAAATTTAATGTACATGTTCAAAACAAATTCAGTGCTCTGGAAGACGCTGGTGACAGTGAGGAACAATGGACAAAGTTGAGGAATTCGATAAATGAAGCTTGTGAGAAAATCCCTAAAGCAGATAGAAAAGCAAAAAAGAACTGAATGACTAATGAAATTTTGGGCTTGATGGAGGAAAGGAGGAAAGCAAAGAGAAATTAAGAGATCTGCAGGAAGATAAACAAGGAAATCAGAAATAGGTGCAATGAAGCTAAGCAAGCTTGGCTGAACACAAAATGCAAAGAGATAGAAGAACGACATAGAATGGATCCTCAGGGTATGTACAGATGAATTGAAGAAATTGTCCACAGAAAAAATACATGCACATCAACTGGTTGCTTGAAATCGAAAGATGGCACGCTTATCATGGAAAAAGACAAAATATTAGACAGATGGGGAGAGTACCTTAAAGACCTTTTTGAGGATGACAGAAACGAAGAACACATTATAAAAAAGAACTTTGAAGGAACACCCATAATGAAAGATGAAGTTAGAGCGGCACTGAAAAAGATGAAACCGGGAAAAGCCCCAGGACCAGACAACATTACTATAATAATAATAATAATAATTACAATATTTATATAGCGCAAAATCTTGATAAAATCAAATCTAAGCGCTGAAGCAGACACGCACGCACGCACGCACGCACGCACGCACACACACGCACGCACGCACACACACACACACACACACACACACACACACACACACACACGCGCGCGCGCATGGCTATAAATGGGGAGAAAGAATAAAAGCAATAAAAGCAAGAATAAAAGCAATGGAAAATTATAGAGAGCATAGCATATACAATTAGGCCTATATATTATGACCATGTGATTCCCCTCCGAGCGGAGACAGGCTGCAGAGGGGGGGGGGGGGGGTTGAGTGAGGTTAGGATTTTATGCGGAGGAGAAAAGGTGAGTTTTGAGAGCGGATTTGAAGGAGACAAAAATTGGTTGCTGACGGACTGAGAGAGGAAGTTTGTTCCAGGAGAGTGGACCAGAAACAGAGAAGGCTCGTGGACCATAGGTATTGAGCTTAGTGCGTGGAAAGCGAAAAGTCAGAGGATCGGAGGCAGAGCGGGTACGTGAGGGAAGATAGATCTCAAGTAGGCTTGACAGGTAATCCGGGGCTGCGGTATTGAGGCTTTTGTAGCATATGGTGTCTAGTTTGTACTGTATGCGCTTTGATACAGGGAGCCAGTGAAGTTGTGCTAGGAGAGGAGATATGTGGTCAGCTTTTTTCTTTTTGAGTACAAGGCGTACAGCATTGTTTTGAATGCGCTGTAGGATGTGAATGGTGGAGGCAGGAAGACCAGACAGGAGTGAATTGCAATAGTCAATGCGAGACATTATGAAGGAGAGAACGAGTTTTGCAGTTGTTTCGACAGAGAGATACTTCCTGATCAGCCTTATACGATGGAGATGATAGTAGCAAGATCTGGCAGTTTGAGAAACAAAGTTTGTTCATGGAGAGGGTAGAGTCAATGCAGACACCAAGGTTTTTAGCTGAATCAGATATTGGGACTGATGTGTTACATAATGGGAGAGAAAGAGGAGGCAGCTGAGAAAGTTTCTGACGGGTGCCAATGAGGATAGCTTCTGTCTTGTCATCATTAAGCTGAAGTTTGTTGAACGTCATCCAGTTCTTAATGTCCGAGTAACACTCAGTGGTGCGAGTCAACAGGCGCTGTATATTATCAGGTGAGTCACTGTCTTGAAGTTGGGTGTCATCAGCATAGAAGTGGTGTTTTATAGAGTGGGAGTTGATGATGGTGGACAGGGGGGAGGTGTAAAGAGTGAAAAGAACAGGGCCAAGGACAGATCCTTGTGGAACACCACAGGTCAGGTATGCAGGTTGAGAGTAAGTGCCATTGATGAGAACAGTTTGTTTTTTACTAAGAGATGATTGAAGCCCTGGAGGAATTTGGCATAGAAAAAAAATAACAGTCCTCCTAAACGAAATTTACGACACTGGAAAAATCCCCAAAGATATGTCAAAATCAATTTTCATTGCACTTCCAAAGAAGACAGGGGCTATAGAATGCAAACTCCATCGCACAATCAGTTTGATGAGCCATGTAACAAAAATCCTGTTAAGAATAATCATGATGAGGACAAGGAACAGAATCAAAAGAGAAATAGCAGAAGAACAGTGTGGATTTGTGGAATGAAAGGAACTATTAATGCCATATACATCCTAAGAACTATCATAGAGAGGTCAAATGAGATGAATAAGGATTTGTATTTATGCTTTGTTGACTACACCAAGGCTTTCGATCGGGTAAGACATGATGAATTGATCAACCAACTGGAGAGACTCAATGTTGATGGAAAAGATCAACGAATAATCAGAAATAAGTATTGGGAACAAACAGCTGCAATGAGAATAGAAAACAATGTAAGCTCTTTCCAAAACATCAATAGAGGAGTCAGACAGGGTTGTGTTTTGTCACCAGATCTGTTTTCACTTTACAGTGAAACATCATGAGAAACCTAGAAGAAGACCCTGGATCAAAGGTTGGAGGGAAAATGATAAACAACATTCGATATGGAGATGACACCGTGCTAATTGCAGAAAATGAAAGGGACCTACAAAACCTTGTGAATATACTAGAAATAGAAAGCAAAGGTAAGGGGCTGGAACTAAACAGCAGGAAGACTGAAGTCATGGTGATCAGTAAAAAACATGAAATCTCCTCATGCAAAATAACAGCAAATGGCACAACCTTGACACAGGTTGATAAATTCAAATACATGGGAACGATCACTTCATCAGACGGCAGATGCACATCAGAAATATCCAGCAGAATCGGCCAAGCCAAAACAGCATTCAAGAAGATGACAAGCATTCTTACTATCAGTTAACACCAGGAAGAGAGTTCTTGAATGTTATATAGAACCAATACTGTTGTACGGATGCGAGGCGTGGACAGTCAGCAAACAAAGCCAGAACAAGATTGAGGCAGCTGAGATGTGGTTTCTCAGAAGAATGTTGAGGGTTCCATGGACAGCAAAGAAAACAAATGAGACAGTCTTGATGGAGGCAGACACAAGTAGATCACTCATAAGGAAGATTAGGAAAAGACAGGCAACATTTATAGGCCATTTTATGAGGAAGGGGGATTTGGAGCACCTGGTCATAACGGGAAGGCTGGAGGGAAAGAGAGCACTGGGTAGACCCAGGGAGAAAATGCTGGACGGACTTGCAGAGTGGCTGGGGATGAGGAGGGTGGGGGAGATGCTAGGGGCAACGAGAGATAGAGGCAGATGGAAGTCCATGATTGCCAACACCATGCGGCAGGGCACCTGATGATGATGATGATGATGATATCACTCAAAAAAAAAAACAAAAAAAAAATGCAAACAAAAAACACAAAGACTCACAGTATTTGGTTACAAACGTTTTAATGCATAATGCTATTTCAAAATAAATCCACAGAACAGGCGACAAGATGAAAAGGGCATTAGCAGAAATATATCATAACATACACGCACAAACACCAGACATAAAAACAAGCTGTATTGCAAAAACAAAAAAATTCTGAAACTTATTTACATGAGTTACATACAATTAGTCTACATATACACAAAAAAGCACAGAATCCGTAGTCACATTTGCAGCTTGCCAAATGAAGAGATTACAAAAATGTGCAGACATTCTAAGAATGGAATCATGAAAGTCATCTGTGTAAAAGCCAAATATGTCAAATGCAAATCTAAACAATAACAAAAATGGAAAAAACAAAGATTATACATGAAGGGTATCCAAGTGTCATTACCTAGACACACCCCAGTCCCCTTAGAGTGTAGACACTTGGCAGGAAGGCTTCTCTGACATCATTTTGCTGTCCATCACTCCCAATAATTTTTTTGCTAAATAATGCAGCATACAAGTCACTGTTCTTCCAGTACAACCATGCCAATTTCCTCTCCATCCGATACAGTGAGAACATGACGCTCCTCATCAATTAGTTCATAATGAAAGGGTGGTTATGTATCCTGATGATCATTGGCATTATCATTATTAGTGTTTAAAGCCCAACCCATCTATACTCACGATGATTACTTGGCATTATCGTTATGTGTTTAAAGCCACAACCCTGTTATAAACCCTGATGATATATTGGCATATCATTATTAGTGTTTAAAGCCCAACCTCTATATCCCTGATGATTATTGGCATTATCGTTATTAGTTTTTAAAGCCCAGCCCTCTATATCCACGATGATTATTGGCATTATCTATTATTAGTGTTTAAAGCCCAACCCTCTATATCCCTGATGGTTATTGGCATTATCATTATTAGTTTTTAAAGCCCAACCCTGTATATCCCGATGATTATTGGCATTATCGTTATTAGTGTTTAAAGCCCAACCCTCTATATCCCTGATGATTATTGGCATTATCGTTATCATGTTTAAAGCCCAACCTTCTATATCCCTGATGATTATTGGCATTATCATTATTAGGTTTAAAGCCCAACCCTCTATATCCCTGATGATTATTGGCATTATCGTTATTAGTGTTTAAAGCCCAACCCTCTATATCCCTGATGATTATTGGCATTATCGTTATTAGTTTTAAAGCCCAACCCTCTATATCCCTGATGATTATTGGCATTATCGTTATAAATGTTTAAAGCCCAACCCTGTATATCCCTGATGATTATTGGCATTATCGTTATCAATGTTTAAAGCCCAACCCTCTCTATCCCTGATGATTATTGGCATTATCGTTATCAATGTTTAAAGCCCAACCCTCTATATCCCTGATGATTATTGGCATTATCATTATAGTGTTTAAAGCCCAACCCTGTATATCCCTGATGATTATTGGCATTATCATTATTAGTATTTAAAGCCCAACCCTCTATATCCCTGATGATTATTGGCATTATCGTTATTAGTGTTTAAAGCCCAACCCTGTATATCCCTGATGATTATTGGCATTATCATTAATAGTGTTTAAAGCCCAACCCTGTATATCCCTGATATTATTGGCATTATCATTATTAGTATTTAAAGCCCAACCCTGTATATCCCTGATGATTATTGGCATTATCGTTATTAGTGTTTAAAGCCCAACCCTGTATATCCCTGATGATTATTGGCATTATCATTATTAGTGTTTAAAGCCCAACCCTGTATATCCACGATGATTATTGGCATTATCGTTATTAGTGTTTAAAGCCCAACCCTCTATATCCCTGATGATTATTGGCATTATCGTTATTAGTGTTTAAAGCCCAACCCTCTATATCCCTGATGGTTATTGGCATCATCGTTATTAGTGTTTAAAGCCCAACCCTCTATATCCACGATGATTATTGGCATTATCGTTATTAGTGTTTGAAGCCCAACCCTCTATATCCCTGATGATTATTGGCATTATCGTTATTAGTGTTTGAAGCCCAACCCTCTATATCCCTGATGATTATTGGCATCATCGTTATTAGTGTTTAAAGCCCAACCCTCTATATCCACGATGATTATTGGCATTATCGTTATTAGTGTTTGAAGCCCAACCCTCTATATCCCTGATGATTATTGGCATTATCGTTATTAGTGTTTGAAGCCCAACCCTCTATATCCCTGATGATTATTGGCATCATCGTTATTAGTGTTTAAAGCCCAACCCTCTATATCCCTGGTGATTATTGGCATTATTGTTATCAATGTTTAAAGCCCAATCCTCTATATCCCTGATGATTATTGGCATCATCGTTATCAATGTTTAAAGCCCAACCCTGTATATCCCTGATGATTATTGGCATTATCGTTATTAGTGTTTAAAGCCCAACCCTGTATATCCCTGATGATTATTGGCATTATTGTTATCAATGTTTAAAGCCCAACCCTCTATATCCCTGATGATTATTGGCATTATCGTTATCAATGTTTAAAGCCCAACCCTCTATATCCCTGATGATTATTGGCATTATCGTTATCAATGTTTAAAGCCCAACCCTCTATATTCCTGATGATTATTGGCATTATCGTTATCAATGTTTAAAGCCCAACCCTCTATATCCCTGATGATTATTGGCATTATCGTTATTAGTGTTTAAAGCCCAACCCTCTATATCCCTGGTGATTATTGGCATTATTGTTATCAATGTTTAAAGCCCAACCCTGTATATCCCTGATGATTATTGGCATTATCGTTATCAATGTTTAAAGCCCAACCCTCTATATCCCTGATGATTATTGGCATTATCGTTATCAATGTTTAAAGCCCAACCCTCTATATCCCTGATGATTATTGGCATTATCGTTATTAGTGTTTAAAGCCCAACCCTCTGTATCCCTGATGGTTATTGGCATTATCGTTATTAGTGTTTGAAGCCCAACCCTCTATATCCCTGGTGATTAATGGCATTATCATTATTAATGTTTAACTCTATTGTGACTGCACTTGCCACAGCTGAGCTCTCCCGCTGGCCTAAGGCTGCCACAGTGAAATCACTGAGAACCGGATGCAAGTGAACTTATCCATCGATTTTAGACAAAGAAACCGGCAAAACGTAGCTGAAGTGTTCAACGGAATTTACCTCCACAAGGGAAGCAACTGCCAACTACTAAATCAGCAGAACAAAAGTAGAGGGAGTTATATACCCTAGACCGTCTGTTACTATGATCAAATAGCCCGTCCTCAGTCAGAGCTCAGCTGTTACGTCGACTGGAGTAGCCCGTCGTCAAAGAGTTAAAGCCCAACCCACTACTCAGAGCTATATCGAGGGTGTAAATGTAGATGTCTAGATGGGCTGTCTGCTTGGTCCAAGCATCGTCGCTTGTGACTGTACAGACCAATGCAAGAGAGGCAATCCCTGTCGCAGCGGTCGCATGTGTATGCTGATGCTGGTCTGTTGGCCGTCATCCCTTTTCTGCGAACTCGCTTTTCTGCTGCAGCAGCTGACAGTTTGTGCTGTTTCGTGAGAGTGGTTCTCCAGCTGTAGCGGTCATCTGCGAGGTCCTCCCAGGACTCAGTGTTGATCTCCAGCGCCTTCATGTCACGTTTGCAAACGTCTTTATATCTCGGCTGTGGGTGGCCAATATTTCTCTGCCCTGTGGCAAGCTCGCCATAAAGGATGTCTTTTGGGATGCGACCATCTTCCATGCGGCGAACGTGGCCCAACCAGCGCAGCCGACGCTGTCTCAGCATGGTATGCATGGTTGGGAGGCCAGCGCAGGTTAGGACTTCGGTGTTGGTCACCTTGTCTTGCCAGGAAATGCAAGTATGCGCCGTAGGCTTCTCAGGTGGAAGGTATTGAGCCTTTTCTCCTGATGAGCATGCGTGATCCATGCCTCGCTGCCATACAGCAAGGTGCTGAGGACACAGGCGTTGCATACAGCCATCTTTGTTTTCGTGGTCAGCTTGGGATTTGTCCACACCCTTTGTGTGAGGTGGGCTAGTGTTGTGGCTGCCTTCCCGATCCTCTTGTCGATCTCTGTGTCAAGGGAGAGGTTATCGGTTATGGTGGACCCAAGATATGTGAATTGATGGATGGCTTCAAGCTCGTAGTCATCAATGGTGATGGCTGGTGGAGATTGCGTGCCTTGGCCCAGGACGTTTGTCTTATTAAGACTGATGGTCAGACCAAAATCTTTGCAGGCCTGAGAGAAGCGGTCCATTAGTGACTGCAAGTCCCGCTGAGTATGGGTCACAACTGCGGCATCGTCGGCAAATAGCATGTCTCTGATGAGAGCTTCACGGGCCTTTGACCTTGCTCTAAGGTGGGCGAGGTTGAAGAGCCTGCCATCTGATCTGGTCCGCAGGTGGATCCCTTCTTGCACTGTGCTGAACGCATGCCTCAGGAGGAGAGCGAAGAAGATTCCAAAGAGGGTTGGGGCCAGGACACAGCCTTGTTTCACACCGCTGCATACGTCGAAAGGCTTGGAGAGGTTTCCATTGAACTACACTGTCCCTTTCATGTTGGAGTGGAAGGACTCAATTAAGCTGTGCAGTTTGGGGGGGCAGCTGATTTTTCGGAGAGCCCTGAAAAGGCCATCTCTGCTGACTAGGTCAAAGGCCTTGGTGAGGTCAATGAATGCTACATACAGGGGCATCCGCTGCTCTCTGCACTTCTCCTGGATTTGGCAAAGGGAAAAGACCATGTCTACCGTGGATCTCTCTGCACGAAAACCACACTGTGATTCCGGGTAGACGCGTTCAGCCAGTTTCTGCAGAGCGTAGACTTTGACAACAATGCTGAGAAGTGAGATACCTCTGTAGTTGTTGCAGTCGCTCCTTTCGCCCTTGTTTTTGTACAGGGTGATGATCTTGGTGTCGCTCATGTCCTGCGGTACAGCTCCCTAATTCCAACACTGACAGAGGACTGCGTGCAAAGGGTGCAGAAGAGAAGTCTTGCAGTGCTTAATGAGGTCTGGGGAAATTCCGTCGCTGACAGGTGCCTTGCCTGATGCCAGGCTATCAATGGCTTTGCTGAGTTCGTCCACAGTTGGCTCTGCGTCAAGTTCTTCCATTACCGGCATGCACTTGATGGCATCGAGGGCTGAGGGGGACACCATGATCTGTGTGGAGTAGAGGTTGGAGTAGTGTTCCGCCCATCTTTCCATCTGTCATCTAGGATTGCTGATTACTTCCCCAGTGGAAGATTTGAGGGGGGCGATCTTGCTCTGTGTAGGTCCCAGTGCCTTCTTGATGCCATCATACATTCCTCGGATGTTGCCTCTTTCAGCAGCACTCTGTATCTCTTCGCTGAGCTCTGTCCAGTACTCGTTTGCGCAGCGCCCGGCGTTAAACTGAACCTTACTTCTGGCAGCCCTGAGGATTTGCAGGTTCTTCTCACTGGGTGGCCGCTTATACTCGGTGAGTGTGGCATGCTTGGCCTCAACAGTGGGGGTCATCTCTGATGATTTGGCCTCAAACCAGTCGTGGGACTTCACAGTTTTCTTCCCAAAGGTGGCCATAGCAATGCGGTGCATGGTGTCTCGTAGCGTTTCCCATCTCTCTGTGGCAGAGTGTCTGGGCTGCAATGCATCGTATTCTCTCTGAAAGTCCTCTGCGAACTGTTCTACAAGATCTGGCTGAGACATCTTGCTGACGTCAATGCGAGGGTTCCCTTGTTTCTTTGAGCAGTGGAACTTCTTTGGTTGCAGCCTGATCTTGCAACATACCAGAGAGTGGTCTGTGTCGCAGTCTGCGCTGTGATAAGAGCGAGTGTGTGTGGAGAACGTTTTTGATAGCAGCACATCTTACTAGGATCAAATCCAGTTGGTGCCAATGTTTTGAGCGCGGATGCCTCCAGGAGACTTTGTGTTGAGGCTTCGTCTTGAAGAAGGAGTTGGCGATGCACAGTTCATGGCAGGCACAAAACTCAAGCAGTCGCTGTCCATTCTCATTCATTTTTCCCACTCCAAAGGAACCGAGGCAGGAGGGCCAAGAGTCATTGTCTGCACCAACGCTGGCATTGAAATCGCCCAGGAGAACAAGTTGTTCTGTCCTGGGGATGTTCCTTATGATTGATTCAAGATTTTCGTAGAACTTATCCTTGGCGTCTGGAGAGGCAAACAGAGCTGGGGCATAAACGCTGATGAGAGTGACATAGCCTTCGGTGGTGTTGAGGCGGAGAGTCAAGAGTCACTCTGAACCGCCGCTGCCTGGTTCAATCATGTTCAGCAGGCTGTTCCTTACTGCAAAGCCTACTCCGTACTCTCTTGGGGCATCAGAACTCTTTCCTTGCCAGAAGAAGGTGTAGTCCCTTTCCTTCAGTGTTCCTGAGTCAGCCAACCGTATTTCCGGCAGAGTGGCAATGTCCACATTGAGCCTCTTTAGCTCGCTGTTTATGATGGCGGTCTATCTGGCATTGCTGATGTCTTGCAGATCTTGGGAGAGCCCAGGCATTATTGTTCGGACATTCCAACAGCCCAGTTTCACTGCTGATCCTTTTCCTGATCCGTTTCTTGAATTTGAATTTTTCTTTTTGCTTGGTGCGGTAGTTAACGACCTGCTTGTCAGATTTTCTCCTAATCTTCATGCACCCAATGAAGAAGGCAGGTCGTGGCGGGACAGCACCTGATTGGCTGGGGGCTGCCCAGCTTAGGCGGGCGGTAGCTGTCCAGTAAGACACGAAGATCTCTCCCACCGTCAAAAGCAACCCCTGGCGTCAGCTCTACGCCAGTTGAGCAATGACTTATCACCGGTATCTGTTGCTTCCCGTGTTGTGCCGACATTAGTGTTAGTAGCGAGGCTGGAGTGTCCTCTCCAGGTCGTAGGTGCAGACTGTTTGTAGATGAATGTACGGATGTAAGCCTGGGCAGTGTAATATGGAAGACAGGCTGTTACCCATGCAACTTGTCCCCCCTCTCCACCTCGCTGACAGATCCAAAGGAACAGCAGGGCTGTTACGTTTTGGTGCCAACACGGCCACAGGAGCTGCCGGAAAGTGACAAAGTTTGCCATCCAACCGCCTCAGGGGCCCCACACCGGATTTACTGTCAGGGTTTACTCCCTTAGCTAGATGGCCGCGGTAGCTCTTCAGAGCTGGCGCCCTTTGATGGATCTAATTTAATTTCACCAGGGTTTCTAGCCACCCTCCTCACCATCCTCCTGAGAGGACTGGTGGGGGTGCTGGTTTAGTCGCCAGCAATTCGACCCTGTGACAGGAAGATACAGAAAAGATACTGATTAAAAAAAAAGACATCATTCAAATAAAATTAAAGGGTAACTGTGATGCAAATTTATACATGGATTTATATACATAACAGGATCATATTGACCATATTTTGTCATGCTTGCTTTATCAATTTATTAAAGATTACTAAAAAAAAAACACACAAAAACAAAACAAAAAAACCTAATCAATGAAAAAATGCAGAAGGAACTAATCGCCGTAGTGTAGTGGTTAATGCAACAGACTATTGATTGGAAGGTTGTGGGTTCAAATCCCCATCAGTCCCTTTGAAAATATATCATTGTGGGTTTTTTTCGATTCTAACTGGCTCCTACCCTGGGTGTGTGTTATGGGCTCATAGGGAAGACTGGGACCACACAGTCGAGTCTCATCCAATTCACTGATGCGTCATTGAGGATGTTGCTCAAATCTTCTGACCAGCATCACAGGTATCTGTATCTCTCGGGCCTGGTTGATGCCAGGATATATGATGATAGTAAGTGTAGAGTACACAGTTTCAATCCTAGATGGTACTCCATAGCATCATGATTATCACCCTCATCTACACCATCGTCATCGCATTGTAAAAAACAAAACAAAACAAAAACTGCCAGTTTCTGTGGTCATTAACGTGGCCTAGAAAAATAGGACGAAAAAAAAGGTGAGCACAAAGGTAACTTCCCTAAGTGCAATGATCCTAAAAAAAATGCAGAAAGACAAAATGATTATTTCATATACTACATATGGAGGGTACAACCATCTCAAACAAAACACACGTGTAAACACGTGAAGGACCATGCAAAAAGCAAACATGAAAAACAAAATTAAGTACATATATCACAACATTCACACAAATAATCAAATAATATGCCCTTGGCAATAGCAACCCCACCAGATTATCACCAGAAGGATTGGGAAAAAAAACCCATTAGCACATAAGTACACAAAGCATTCATATGTGTAAAAACTGGCTAATGTTACCTGAAATTGCCACTAAGCAGTTCACATTTACTTACAGCTAAAATACAATTCATTTATGTATTCAATTATCAATTCAAGGAGGATGTATTTAAGGCTTTATGGAAAACTTACCACAGGTGAATGGATCAGCAAGACAGAAAATGAAAATGGAAGGTATGACAAAGGATAAGATCAAGGCAAAGAAAAAGAAAAGGAAATTTCTACCACAGATTTTCCAGAAGGCCGAGATATTGTACTGAAACAGCCCCTGACATCCCCATGGGGGGTTTAAAATCCTTGCTTTCTTCCCTTCGGTAACACCAACATAATACTACATACCTGTCATTTCTTCACTTGTTATCCTATGAAGCAAAATACAACACCAAGATGGCAAATGGGACCCCTATATATTCATCTCCACTTCTCCACTTTTTCAGCATTATGATTCACATTAAATAATGTACATGAAAGTATGTGTTGTCAGCACACACACACACACACACACACACACACACACACACACACACACACACACAACACACACACACACACACACACACACACATACATACATACACACACACACACACACACACACAACACACACACACACAACACACACACACACACACACACACACACACACACACGAGATAACATAATCTCTTGGTATTTCTTTACAAAACAAAATTACTAATTGAGTACTTCAGAAAAAAATCTGCCATGGAATCTATGGTTTATGAACTAAACCGTGTAAAATGCTGTGTTGCGCATATATGGACTGTTTTCATGGCAGTGCAGCTAGGAGCTACTTGAATGTTACCAAGCATAGCTGAAGAATGTCGACACGACCAGTTGATAGAAGTGACAGTGTATATATTATGACAATTGTTTAAGACCTGTGGAACAGGCAGGTCAAGAGAGAAAGAGCTGACAGATCCTTTGGTTCAACTGACTGAATTCTAAAGAGATGGTGTGAGAAATGGAAAGCACAATGTCAAGCTGACTTAAGATGACATTTTATCACCATCAGAAGGTTTTGTTTTGAGAATTTCATGCATCTGTTTTATTTACCATTCAGATGAGACAATCCTAAAACATGTGTGAAGTGAATCAACAGGAAGAGAAGATGAGCTGACTGGCTGTACATGCCTACATATGTAAGTCTTGCACAAAAATTATCAAAATATCCACTTACAATGGTATCAGTCTGTGACTGGATGATCAAACAGTCTGAGCCATCCGACTCATACCCAGGTGGGGAGAGGGTGACATCAGAGTCACTCATTTTATCTGGATAAATAAAGACCTTACCCACTATGAAACAGTTGAATGACAACAGTAATACTAATAGTAATGATAGACAAGGCCTACTACTACTAGTTATGACAAATACTAGCACCTAACAATAATTCTATTTAGGCCTATACAGTGCCAACAGTCCATATCAAAGCATCCTTGTGCACTTTACATAGGAACAAAACAAACTAAAAAGTGAAAAAAGATGGGGGAGGTTTGTCATGCCCATATATTAATACAGTATAAGCCTAAACTCAGTTGGACACACACCAGTTTAAAAGGCATGCTGAATATTTGAAGTTAAAAAATCATATTTAAAGCATTAATCCTAATCGTTGTACCAAGGCTTTAAATTTGGAAAAATTCCAGATTTTTTTTTTAGTGTGATAATATCAATTCGAGAAGTTCAGGATCACTGTCATCGGCTCATCACACCCACCTTTGGGTATTTGCTCTGGTGTGTGTGTGTGTGTGTGTGTGTGTGTGGTGTGTGTGTTGTGTGTGTGTTAGTAGTTCACTGAGCTGTGTCCGTCAAACATCAGTCAGCAAGACTGTTGTGTGGGTGTACACATATCGGGAGATGTAACACTGTGTGACCAATATCCATTGTCCCTCGCCATCCTTAACTGGAGTAGTCCTATCTAGATCTACACTTTGATTCTTGCTAAACTTGCCTAGTACAGTAGTAGTGCGAGTTTTAATCTTATCCAATCTGACAATCTAAAGTCCAGAAGTCTAGAAGCTGATAATGAGGGGCAGCAGACCTTGGAAGTTCGGCAGCCCATCGCTGCAGTTTGTTGAGTCATCTACACCGACAACCAGCGTCAAACTGAAGCTTGTAGTTCGAGTTACTGTTAAAATCTGTGCACCAAATCTTACACAATAAGCGAAAAATGCATTGCCTTATATGTCGTGAAAAATAAAGACGGTAAGCCAATAGGTTCAGCTGGTATGACAAAAAGAAAACGGTTAATCGGCACTGATAAGTCTGACGGTCATTGTAAACAATGGCCGCCGAAGGCAATAACAACAGTCACCACACCCACTGTCTGTAATATGGCCTAAAACGGTTTACTCGTCTAATACCTGCGCCAATATTTACAAAAAAGCAGGAAAATGCATGTTCTTATTGCTGATTAATACAATTGACGATAAAATTATACCTGTAAGTTTGGGAGATACAGCCGCACACACTACAATCCACACCACCACTGCCACGTCAGCAATTGAGAGGAAGCTCGTGAAAATGACCAGGTCATCATGGGAAAAGTACGGACTTCGGTATTCAGATCGGTAATTATTGGACACATGAATACATTAACGAAACAAAGAGCGATTGTTTGCCTGCCCTCTCACATGTGCCGCCATGCCGGTCACAGTCTTTTGCTAAATTTTTCGCCGATTGTGACATACCTACACGTTGTCAGCGTGAGACAACAGTTACAATTATATCATAATATTATATCATGATCATTTCATATTGAAGAGTTGAATCATCAGCAGCTCCATCTTCAAATTCTTGGGATCTTGCAGACTGTTACATAAGGATGAAGGCAACTTCAAAAAGTAAGCAAGCAAGCAAGCAGACAAGCAAACGAACAAGCTAAACAATTTAACAGACCTCCCATCAATAATCTAAGAAGATGGAATAAAGTTTGGAGTTTTAGAGAAATTAATCGCGCTTGGACATCATCTCTGTGGTAATGTTGTCTGGTCCTGGGGCTTTTCCTGGTTTCATCTTTTTCAATGCTGTTTTAACTTCATCTTTCAAAGTTCTTTCTTATAATGTGTTCTGCGTTTCTGTCATCTTCAAAAAGGTCTTTAATGTACTCTCCCCATCTGTCTAATATTTTATCTTTTTCCATGAGAAATGTACCATCTTTCGATTTTAAGCAACCAGTTGATGTGCATGTATTTTTCCTGTGGACAATTTCTTCAATTCGTCTGTACATACCCTGAGGATCCGTTTTGTGTTGGTCTTCTGTTTCGTTGAATTTTGTTTTCAGCCAAGCTTCCTTAGCTTCATTGCACGTATTCCTGATTTCTTTGTTTATCTTGCTGTATATCTCCTCGTTTCTCTTTGCCTTCCTCCATTCCTCCATCAAGCCCAAAATTTCTTTTGTTATCCAGTTCTTTTTTGCTTTTCTATCCACTACAGGGATTTCTTCACAAGCTTCATTTCTCGAATTTCTCAACTTTGTCCATTGTTCCTCACTGTCACCAACGTCTTCCAGAGCACTGAATTTGTTTTGAACATGTACATTAAATTTTTGACGTATCACTTCATCTGTCTTTAAGAGTCCAAGATCTAGTTTGATGTTGCTTTTGGTCTGTTTCCTTTTACGTAATTTCAACCTAAATCTTCCCACTACAGGATTGTGGTCACTGTTGCAGTCTGCGCCTGGTAGTATTTTTGCTGACAGTAAAGAATTTCTAAATCTTTTATTGATCAGGATGTAGTCAATTTGATTTTTGGTATTATCTCCTGGATTCATCCAAGTCCATTTTCTTCTATTAGGCTGCTCACACCAGGTGTTTCTTACTATGAACTCATTCATCTGTGCCCATTCTACAAATTTTCCTCCCCTTTCATTTTGTGCACCAAGGCCATGAGGTCCAACTATATCCTCTACCCTATCCTTTCCCACTTTAGCATTAAAATCTCCCATTATTATGGTAACTTCTTGTGATTTACATTGGGCCTTGGCCATCTCTAA
>JAPXFY010000032.1:5194469-5196969 GCA_030674185.1 Monoplex corrugatus | reverse complement strand
TTATACCTGGTTTTGGTAGTTTTATACCTGGTTTTTGTAGTTTTATACCTGGTTTTTGTAGTTATTTTATTACCTGGTTTTTGTAGTTTTATACCTGGTTTTTGTAGTTTTATACCTGGTTTTGGTAGTTTTATACCTGGTTTTGGTAGTTTTATACCTGGTTTTTGTAGTTTTATACCTGGTTTTTGTAGTTTTATACCTGGTTTTGGTAGTTCTATACCTGGTTTTGGTACTTTTATACCTGGTTTTGATAGTTTTTATCCCTGGTTTTGGTAGTTTTATACCTGGTTTTGGTACTTTTATACCTGGTTTTGAAGTTTTATACCTGGTTTTTGTAGTTTTATACCTGGTTTTTGTAGTTTTATACCTGGTTTTGGAAGTTTTATACCTGGTTTTGGTAGTTTTATACCTGGTTTTTGTAGTTTTATACCTGGTTTTTTTTTAGTTTTATACCTGGTTTTTGTAGTTTTATACCTGGTTATTTGTATGTTTTTTATACCTGGTTTTTGTAGTTTTATACCTGGTTTTTGTAGTTTTATACCTGGTTTTGGTAGTTTTATACCTGGTTTTGGTTAGTTTTATATACCTGGTTTTTGTAGTTCTATACCTGGTTTTGGTAGTTTTATACCTGGTTTTGGTAGTTTTATACCTGGTGTTGGTAGTTTTATACCTGGTTTTGATAGTTTTATCCCTGGTTTGGTAGATTTATACCTGGTTTTGGTAGTTCTATACCTGGTTTTGGTAGTTCTATACCTGGTTTTGGTAGTTCTATCCCTAGTTTTGGTACTTTTATACCTGGTTTTGGTAGTTCTATACCTGGTTTTGGTAGTTCTATACCTGGTTTTGGTAGTTCTATACCTGGTTTTGGTAGTTCTATCCCTAGTTTTGGTAGTTCTATACCTGGTTTTTGTAGTTCTATACCTGGTTTTTGTAGTTCTATACCTGGTTTTTGTAGTTTTATCCCTGGTTTTGGTAGTTCTATAATAATAATAATAATAATAATGAAGCATTTGTATAGCGCACTCCTCCAACAAGATGCCAGAGCTCTGTGCACTTAACAGACGTTATCATAAGCAGCAATCCATGATAGACAAGCAACAGTGATGTACAAATCAAGTCAAAATTAAAAATAGTGATAGATAACACATTGGTAACTTGTTATAAAAAACCTAAGCAACATTAAGTTAAGGATAAAGGATCACACACACACACATACATACACACACACACACACACACGCGCGCGCGCGCATAGACACAGACACACATACACACGCACTGATTCAATCACTCACTCACTCACATACACACATACAAACCTGAACACAGATATACATACACAAGAGATTAATTATACAATCATTACTAAATAACATGTCACTTAATAAACAACACGAAGCAGCACACGAGACAGCCAAATAAGCTAGACATTAAAGGGTAGGCCAGAAGAATTTAAAGGTTATAGTATTTCTTGAAAAGGTGAGTTTTCAGAGCTTTTTTGAAAGACGGAGTTGATGAGATTTCTCTAATTTCACGTGGAAGGGAATTCCATGTTTTGGGGGCTGCAAAGGAGAAAGAACGTTGTCCAAAGGTAGCAGTTCTGACATGAGGAACGTTAAGTATTTTTGAATCAGAAGAGGAACGAAGTTGACGTGATGGTGTGTATACAGAGAGAAGGTTTGAGAGGTAGAGAGGTGCAGTTCCAGAGAAAAAGGAATGGCAGAGAGTTGAAAGTTTGTAATCAATCCTTGCTTGGATAGGAAGCCAATGCAGATTTTTGAGGAGAGGTTGTACATGATCATATTTGGATGCCTTCAGTACCATTCTTGCAGCAGAATTCTGAACTTTCTGAAGCTTATCAAGATAATGTTTGGAGCAGCCTGATAGAATTGAATTACAGTAATCTAATTTTGACAAGACAAGGGCAGATACCAGAGTTTTTTTGGTATTAGCTGAAGTGAGATGACGAATTGAACTAATGCGACGTAGTTCAAGATAGGCTGAACGGCACACATGTTTAATGTGTAAGTCGACACTCATGTTCTCTGTCATTGAAAGCCAAGATTACGAGCAGATGGAGAAAAGGTGACATCATTGCCACAAACTGATATGGACTTAGGCTGCTGATGAGAAGGATGTTTTGATGATGAATGAAGAAATAATGCTTCAGTTTTGTCATCATTGAGTTTGAGTTTATTTTGAAGCATCCAGGATTTGATGTCAAGAATACATTTTTCTAAGGAAGATACTGATGGTGACATGTTGGTTGGAGGAGCAGAGACATACAGCTGAGTGTCGTCGGCAAATGATTGGGAATTGATTGAGTGAGACTTAATCAGGTCTGCAAGAGGTTTTGTATAGAGGATGAAAAGAACAGGTCCAAGCACAGATCCTTGTGGAACACCACAAGTTAAATCTTTGTATCCAGAACAGCAGTCTTTGATGGAAACAGATTGTGTTCGGTGAGACAGATAGGATGTGAACCATTTTAGCACTGTACC
>JAPXFY010000032.1:5179469-5189469 GCA_030674185.1 Monoplex corrugatus | reverse complement strand
TGTTCAGCAGGCTGTTCCTTACTGCAAAGCCTACTCCGTGCTCTCTTGGGGCATCAGAACTCTTTCCTTGCCAGAAGAAGGTGTAGTCCCTTTCCTTTAGTGTTCCTGAATCAGCCAGCCGTGTTTCCTGCAGAGTGGCAATGTCCACATTGAGCCTCTTTAGTTCGCTGTTTATGACGGCCGTTTTTCTGGCGTCGCTGATGTCTTGCAGATCTTGGGAGAGCCCAGGCATCATTGTTCGGACATTCCATTTCACTGCTGATCCTTTTTCTGATCCGTTTCTTGAATTTGAATTTTTCTTTTTGTTTGGTGCGGTAATTAACGACCTGCTTGTCAGATTTTCTCCTAATCTTCATGCACCCAATGAAGAAGGCAGGTTGTGGCGGGACAGCACCTAACTGGCTGGGGGCTGCCCAGCTTAGGTGGGCGGTAGCTGTCCAGTAAGACACGAAGGTCTCTCCCACCGTCAAAAGCAACCCCTGGCGTCAGCTCTACGCCAGTTGAGCAATGACTTATCACCGGTATCTGTTGGTTCCCGTGTTGTGCCGACACTAGTGTTAGTAGCGAGGCTGGAGTGTCCTCTCCAGGTCGTAGGTGCAGAGTGTTTGTGGATGAATGGACGGATGTAAGCCTGGGCAGTGTAATATGGAAGACAGGCTGTTGCCCATGCAACTTGTCCCCCCTCTCCACCTCGCTGACAGATCCAAAGGAACAGCAGGGCTGTTACGTTTTGGTGCCAACGCGGCCGCAGGAGCTGCCGGAAAGTGACAAAGTTTGCCCATCCAACCGCCTTAGGGGCCCCACACCGGATTTACTGTCAGGGTTTACTCCCTTAGCTAGATGGTCGCGGGTAGCTCTCCAGAGCTGGCGCCCTTTGATGGATCTAATTTATTTCCACCAGGGATTCTAGCCAAACCTCCGCACCATCCTCCTGAGAGGACTGGTGGGGTTGCTGGTTTAGTCGCCAGCAATTCGACCCTGTGACAGGTAGTACTGGGTTCCAGGTTACCAGTAGCGGATACATCTATCCGACCTGACCTTTGTGTTTTATGTATACATGTATGTATGTGTGTTTTGGATATATGTATGTATGTGCATGTGTGTGTGTTGTTGTTGTTGTTGTATTCGTGCTTGTGTACATACTACATTGTATTTTGTACAGGTGTAATGTACAGCGAGGCCAAGCGAGTAAGAGAATAGCGCTAAAGCACAGTCTGTTATTATTACCGTTATCATATAACATTTCTCCTACCTCTTGTCACTCTGCGTAGCAAGAAGCTGGTGGATAGGGTGAGGGAGTCGAAGGGTTAAATTTTTTTTGCAGATGGCAGGTTAAGATGCAGGAGTCAAAGGGTTAACAAAAAATGAAGATGACGTCATCGAACAAAAACTCCTCGTTCTTTAAGTTCGGCAATAAAGTAATGGTGTTTCTGGCAGGTGACAGAGGAAGATTGCCGTGAGATGGTAACGGAGTGCAAGAACTGCAACATCATACTGGCAGTGTGTCACGTGTTACGCTACATCCCATGGGCCTACAGGATGAAGGAGATCATCGACAGCGGGGAGATCGGCGAGGTGGTCAACATTCAGCACACGGAGCCGGTCAGTGGATTAACCCCTTAACTCCCTACCCACATACATATATCCAAAACACACATACATATATGTATACATAAAACACAGACACACACAACACACAGTTTGACAGTTTCACACATAGGCTACTCCTCCCCCATCTGTCAGTAGTTGTCTAACAGATGTAAATCCTTTTGTTAGCATACACAGAGGATCTCTGAAACACAAAGATCCTTATGCTAGCGTACACAGAGGATCTCTGAAACATAAAGATCCTTATGATAGCATACACAGAGGATGTCTGAAACACAAAGATCCTTATGCTAGCATACACACAGAGGACCTCTGAAACACAAAGATCCTTATGCTGGCATACATAGAGGATCTCTGAAACACAAAGATCCTTATGCTAGCATACACAGGGGATGTCTGAAACACAAAGATCCCTACGCTAGCGTACACAGAGGATCTCTGAAACACAAAGATCCCTACGCTAGCGTACACAGGGGATGTCTGAAACACAAAGATCCCTACGCTAGCGTACACAGAGGATCTCTGAAACACAAAGATCCTTATGCTAGCATACACAGGGGACCTCTGAAACACAAAGGTCCTTATGCTGGCATACATAGAGGATCTCTGAAACACAAAGATCCTTATGCTAGCATACACAGGGGATGTCTGAAACACAAAGATCCCTACGCTAGCGTACACAGAGGATCTCTGAAACACAAAGATCCTTTTGCTAGCATACACAGGGGATGTCTGAAACACAAAGATCCTTATGCTAGCATACATACAGAGGAACTCTGAAACACAAAGCCTCTTACATCTGAAACACAAAGCCTCTTACACTGGCATACACAGAACACCTCTGAAACACAAAGCTCCTTACACGGGCATACTGAGGTTCTCTGAGACACAAAGCTGACACGACTTAACAGGATCTTTAGAGCAAACGTCTGATATTCTGCGTTATAAACGCATGAAGTGAGTTCAGACACTAACAGGTCTGCTCACGTTGACCTGGGAGATGGGAAAAATCTCCACCCTTTACCCACCAGGTGGCGTTATCTTGGCAGATCGAACCCAGGACCTTCCTTTTGAAGTCGGATGTTTACCAGTTTTGACTCCGTGCCTGATCGTTACATTATGACGGGCTGTGGGCACATCAGTGTTTGTGGGTTAGAATTCAGACATCAGGTCTTGATCCACCTCTCAACAACTGGGCAAGACCCACCACATGACAACAGGTTAAAAAAACGAAAGTGGCCCTATAACACTAAGGTCATGGGAGACAGGCCAGTGGACCTATCAAACAGTAAGCTGACACCAGCAGAATGATGGAAACATTAAGACGGGCAGCAGACAGGCCAGTGGACCTATGAAACAGTAAGCTGACACCAGCAGAATGATGGAAACATTAAGACGGGCAGCCAACAGGCCAGTGGACCTATAAAACAGTAAGCTGACACCAGCAGAATGATGGAAACATTAAGACGGGCAGCAGACAGGCCAGTGGACCTATGAAACAGTAAGCTGACATCAGAAGAATGGTGGAAACATTAAGACGGACAGCCAACAGGCCAGTGGACCTATGAAACAGTAAGCTGACACCATCAGAATGGTGGAAACATTAAGACGGACAGCCAACAGGCCAGTAGACCTATGAAACAGTAAGCTGACACCACCAGAATAATGGAAACATTAAGACGGACAGCCAACAGGCCAGTGGACCTATGAAACAGTAAGCTGACACCACCAGAATGATGGAAACATTAAGACGGGTAGCAGACAGGCCAGTGGACCTATGAAACAGTAAGCTGACACCAGCAGAATGATGGAAACATTAAGACGGGCAGCAGACAGGCCAGTGGACCTATGAAACAGTAAGCTGACACCATCAGAATGATGGAAACATTAAGATGGACAGCCAGCAGGCCAGTGGACCTATGAAACAGTAAGCTGACACCACCAGAATGATGGAAACATTAAGATGGACAGTCAACAGGCGAGTGGACCTATGAAACAGTAAGCTGACACCATCAGAATGATGGAAACATTAAGATGGACAGCAACAGACCAGTGGACCTATGAAACAGTAAGCTGACACCAGCAGAATGATGGAAACATCAAGATGGACAGCCAGCAGGCCAGTGGACCTATGAAACAGTAAGCTGACACCACCAGAATGATGGAAACATTAAGATGGACAGTCAACAGGCGAGTGGACCTATGAAACAGTAAGCTGACACCATCAGAATGATGGAAACATTAAGATGGACAGCCAACAGACCAGTGGACCTATGAAACAGTAAGCTGACACCAACAGAATGATGGAAACATCAAGATGGACAGCCAACAGGCGAGTGGACCTATAAACAGTAAGCTGACACCACCAGAATGATGGAAACATTAAGATGGACAGCCAACAGGCCAGTGGACCTATGAAACAGTAAGCTGACACCACCAGAATGATGGAAACATTAAGACGGGCAGCAGACAGGCCAGTGGACCTATGAAACAGTAAGCTGACACCAACAGAATGATGGAAACATTAAGACGGACAGCCAACAGACCAGTGGACCTATGAAACAGTAAGCTGACACCACCAGAATGATGGAAACATTAAGACGGGCAGCCAACAGGCCAGTGGACCTATAAAACAGTAAGCTGACACCACCAGAATGATGGAAACATTAAGACGGGCAGCAGACAGACCAGTGGACCTATAAAACAGTAAGCTGACACCAGCAGAATGGTGGAAACATTAAGACGGACAGCCAACAGGCCAGTGGACCTATGAAACAGTAAGCTGACACCACCAAAATGATGGAAACATTTAGACGGGCAGCCAACAGGCCAGTGGACCTATAAAACAGTAGCTGACACCACCAGAATGATGGAAACATTAAGACGGGCAGCCAACAGGCCAGTGGACCTATGAAACAGTAAGCTGACATCACCAGAATGATGGAAACATTCAGACGGGCAGCCAACAGGCCAGTGGACCTAAAAAACAGTAAGCTGACACCAGCAGAATGATGGAAACATTAAGACGGGCAGCAGACAGGCCAGTGGACCTATGAAAGAGTAAGCTGACACCAGCAGAATGGTGGAAGCATTCAGACGGGCAGCCAACAGGCCAGTGGACCTATGAAACAGTAAGCTGACATCACCAGAATGATGGAAACATTCAGACGGGCAGCCAACAGGCCAGTTTTTATTGTTGCAGGCTGGGATTGAACTCCAGATGTTGAATCTTGAGTCCTCGGCTCTGTCAAGAGAACCAACCAGCCTGCGTTAACCCTTTGACTCTCGCACCCTGTCCACCAGCGTCCTGCATTGTCAACCATGCCAGCAAATCAAAAACCTAACCCTTTGACTCCCGCACCCTGTCCACCAGCATCCTGCATTGTCAACCATGCCAGCAAATCAAAAACCTAACCCTTTGACTCCCGCACCCTGTCCACCAGCATCCTGCATCGTCAACCATGCCAGCAAGTCAAAAACCTAACCCTTTGACTCCCGCACCCTGTCCACCAGCGTCCTGCATTGTCAACCATGCCAGCAAATCAAAAAAACTAACCCTTTGACTCCCCCACCCTATCCACCAGCTTTATGTAGGAAGCTGGTGGATAGGGTGAGGGAATCAAAGGGTTAAGTTTTGGAGCTGGTGAAGAGGGCGTGGGGAGTCAAAGGGTTAAAGAAACGAAAAATTGAAGAGAATAATTCCTGATAGATAGCAGAATTGTATCTACATTCTGAGCCTGTGACTGTCAGATTCCCGAACAATCATGATTATGTGTTGTTGATGTTGGCCTACTTGTGTACAGTGACATGTGCTTTGTTGTGCCATGGTGGTGAGACATGAACATATTGTACACAATAGATTCTTTGGGGGGTTTCTTTGTTTTCATTAATTTCATTTTGAATGTACACATTCTTAATTAATTAGAAAAAACAACAACAACAAAAAACACTTTACCAATGGAGGAATGGAAGGTGGATGGCTGTTAAGCAGTATCTTGATCAGTGCTCGCGTGCGCACACACACACACAAACACACACATACATACACAAACACACACACACACACATACACACACACACACACACACACATACACACACACACACACACAACTCACACACACACACACACACACACACATACATACACAAACACACACACACACACACACACACACACACACACACACACACACCACACACACACACACAACACACACACACTTGCACAGCAAAACTACATGTACCATATCTGTTTAATTATGCATTAGGTTGGGTTTTGGCATTTTGCCCATGCTTTTGTACGAGGCAACTGGCGTAATGAAGACGAGAGCACCCACTCCTTGATGGCAAAATGTTGCCATGACATTGACCTCATTTCTCACTGGATGTCGCCACGGCGATGTGTGCGAGTGTCCTCCATGGGCCACCTGTCTCATTTTAAACAAACAGACAAGGTATAACATGGCGGCAGGTTATCATGTTGGTTGATTCCAAAACGCAGCATTTGTTCATCATGTTCTGTGAACGATCCACCTTGACAATAACAGATGATTTTTCAGAAATGGATTCCTAATTTTGTCACTATGATGTTTTGTATGGAAGAAAAATGGTTAACCTGGCAAAATCTATGGAAGAAAAATGGTTAACCTGGCAAAATCTATGAAGAAAATGGTTAACCTGGCAAAATCTGTGTATTACTATGTTGACAGTAGGACTGAAAAGATAATTCTGCAGAAATTGATTTCTGATTTTGTGATTTAAGGATAAAAGTGGCCATTAAAGTGGCGTAGAAAATGGGACAAAAAATAAAAAAGATTTGATATGAAGTGTGGTGATCAGAATATTCTGATTTCATTTTTGAGTCCTATTTTTTTTTCTTTTTCAGTATTTAGCCATTTCTTCTTTCCACAAAGATTGCATTATCTCTAAAGAATTGAAAATCCGTGGGTCTTTTCCCACACATATGATTTATGTCTCGTGGATCAGTAATTGAACAATATGAGCAAATGTTGCATAGCTTGGAAACACCGGAATCCCTGCCTACCCTTTTCACAATGAATGCATGCATTTTTTTTTCATGATTTTGATGATTGTGCTGTTGCTTAGGTGGGATTTTGGCATTTTGCCCATTCGTATGTGTGGGGGAATAGGCGCAATGAAGGTCTGAGTTCAAATTCCTTGCTGGCGAAATGCTGTCATGGTGTTGATCTCATCAAGTTCTGGATAGGCCAAGGTCGGAGGTGTGTGCGTGTGTCGTCCTTCGTCAGTCTCGCTCATTTCCGCAAAGAAGACAAGGTGGGGTGCTGGCTCTTGGCTGCATCTGAGAAACTTTGTCGAGTTTCTGCTTTTTGTTGTTTTTGTTTGTAAATGTTTTACTTATCTATTGTTTATTGACTTAACCCTTGGACTCCCGCACACAGTCCCCACCATCCTGCATTGTCAACCATGCCAGCAAAGCAAAAACTTAACCCTTTGATACCCTCATCCTATCCGCCAGCTTCCTGCAGGAAGCTGGTGGATAGGGTGAGGGAGTCAAAGGGCTAAGTTTTAGCTGTTGGTGGATAAGGTGCAGGAGACAAAAGGTTAATACTTTTTTGGTTTCTTTTTATATGTGTGTGTGTTTGTATGTTTGATAACTTTTTTTTTTTGCATAGTAATTTTAACTACTTGAAAGCATTTATTTAAAGGCGTTTATAAGAAAATAGTGAAGAAATTTTATTTGTTATATATTGTAAGCGTATTTTATGTGATTGTTTTCAACTTTATTCATAAGTTGACACATCATAAACAGTGTATTTGGAGATTTGTTGTCGTTATTATCACTGATGATATAACAATATTGTTATCATCAAAATTTGTTACATTATCATAGTTTTTAATTGGCTTGCTTAATATAATGATATGTTTTTTATTTATTGAAATGTTGTATATATTTTTTGTTATTTCTTCTCTGTTTCATTCATTAGAATTGTAATTCTTTTACTTAATTTATGTTTTATTGTTTTCGTTCTGTTTATTTCCATGTCAAGAGTAAGCAAGTTTCTTCTTAATGTAGTTGTGTTTACTATAAGTGGCTTTTTTGCTCCCACCTGCTTTTTGATGTTCCACTCCTGCCTCCTCCCCCTCCCCCCTCCAACTTACCACAAGAAGAAGATTCTCTGTCTGTGTTGTCATTTTTTCTCTCCCCCCCCCCCCCAACCTCTGTGCATGTGTGTGTGTGTTTATAAAAGTACTCTATATATTAATCAAGGGACATAACTCTTGAGAATTATCTCCCATGTATGAACATCTCAAATCTTGCACAGTTTGCGCTACCCATTCAGTTAGTGTAGAAGCAGACACAAAGTACAAAAACAGTAAGCCCAGAACACTCCTCAAAAAAGGAGCGCCCAAGCCTACCTTTATACTCTGCAACTACCCTACACACAACTATGAGAGAGGAGAGAAATACACACAATATATTGGTCTTATGTTCAAGATTGACATAGTCTTTTATTCTTAAACTGACCAAACACACACACATAGACAAGATTGATAGTGTAAAAATTCTCCCTGCTTCCCTCTTAGTTCTTTGGTATTACTCAAGATATTTTTCTCGTTTTGCTTTTGGCTTTTAATCCTGCACTTATTCCCTTATCCACCCCCCCCCCCTCCTTCCGCTTCTTTCTTGTTTGATTTTGCTGCATGCCACGTTCCCACACAGTGCTTTCATAAAAAGTGTGAATAGGAGAGGGTTTTATTTTATCAGTGGAGTAGCTGTTGACATCTATTGTCAGGATCTTAAACCTGAGCAACACAGCAAAATTCAGTTTGAACGGTTTTTTTTAAATTTCTCCTTTCTTTAAAAGGTTCCAATGAATGTATTTTACAAAGACAGGCACTTGACCCTTTAACTCCCACATCCTGCATGCCAGCATCCTGGACTTGTCAACCATGCTATCAAAGCAAAAACTTAACCCTTTGACTCCCTAACCCTATCCACCAGCTTCCTGACATCTATTCTAGTTTTGTCAGATCAGCACCTTTCTACCTCAAAATAACATTGAGATAAGTTGAAAATTGTTGCTTGATAAACAGTATATGGCCGTAGTTTGATCCTGTTTGTATATAATTGTTATATAGGAGCTTTTTCTGATTATATAGGAGCTTTTTCTAATTATATAGGAGCTTTTTCTAATTATATAGGAGCTTTTTTTCTAGTCTCTGTAAGTTTTTGTTTCAGTCTTCGACATTTGTGGTTACAAACTTCTCCATTCAGAATTGTTTATGTTCCTTTTTTGACATCTTCTGGTTTACTGAGATAACAGAAATTGGCCACAAATTTGAAAATGAAGCTAGTTAAATGACACAAATGATACAGAATTGCTCTTTATGCTCGCAAGCCTTGTGGCAAAGCGAGGTAATCGTACCACAGAGTGTAACAGGGCTACTTTTCAGCCTAAGTCTGTGATACAATACCTAGATCATTTGTGTGATTACTGGACAAGACAAGATGTGAGAGAACAGTTGTAATCTCACAGATTTTGTGGAATGTGTAATTTGAGCTTTTTTTGTGGAATGTGCAATTTGAGCTTTCTTTATTTGTTGTATTTGTTGAAGAAGGACTCTTCACATCCGGTTCCATAAATCCTTTTCCCAAATCTGCCAGCAATTATCAGGCAGAATCCTTGAGCATCAGTATAAACCTAAGCTCTGGCAATACCCCTGTGGGATGCCAGGGGCTCTTTCAGTATAAATAGTATCCCCATCTGAAAATTCTGCGCTAGAAATTTCCTCTTTTCTGTTACTGTGTTTGTTTCTGCATTATTCCTTTGCTTTATGTCATTTCTTTCTACATTTTCTGCCTTGCTGATCCATTCACCTGTATGTGTTCGATAAAGTCTTGATAATTAGGTACATGTATCGAGTGCATTTTTGGCTCTGGGGAAATCAGATATGCGAAAGCAGTTTAAGGTAATTAAGGCCCGTGTTTATATGCTTTAGTGTCTTTAGGTATGCTTAAATTTGTATTCAGGTATGTTTTTTTAGGTCCCCTTGTGATAAATTGGACAGAGTTGTCAATGCCAGGGACATCTCCTTAGATTATGCGCGTTAATGCATTGACATGTGTACTTAATTTTCTTTTCCTTTTTTCCCTGTTGAGGTGTTGTGTATGTTTTGAAATGGTTATAGCCCTGATATGGCTGTACACAGATGGCTTGGCTTTAAACAAAAATAACAGCAACAGTAAGCACTGGCAAGGTCTTGAAATGATTTGGGGGGTAGGGGATGGGGAGAGGAGTAGAATCCATGAAACACTGACACCACCAGAATGATAGGAGCATGAAGATGGGCAGTGAAAAAGCGAAAAGGTCAGGTTTTATGTTGTAGCTTTAGTAATGAACTTCAGA
>JAPXFY010000032.1:5166969-5174469 GCA_030674185.1 Monoplex corrugatus | reverse complement strand
ATGATAACAATAATAATAATGGTGATGGTTATGGTAACAATAACAATAGTAATAAAGTAATAGTAATGATAATGACAATGATAGCATAGTAATGGTGATGATTATGGTAACAGTAACAATAATAATAAAGTAATAGTAATGATACTAATAACATGTGTTGCATGTGTTCACTCAGGGTCACACAGGATGGCCAGTGTCTGTGGTGGCAGAAGAACCAGACATTGAAAGCATCATGGACGCCCTGAAGAACGGACCGTATGGTCGATGTGTCTACGAGTGTGACAATGACGTCATGTCACAGCAGGTACTTCACTGTTAAACTGATCTTGTTGGCTTGCTCTGAGGGACCTGAATGACAACTGTGTCCGTAGTATGAGTGCTTTTTTCTAGGCTCTTGACTCTCTCACCCTGTCCACCAGCATCCTGCATTGTCAACCATGCTAGCAAAGCAGAAACTTAACCCTTTGACTCCCACACTCTGTGCACCAGCATTCTGCATTGTCAACCATGCTAGCAAAGCAGAAACTTAACCCTTTGACTCCCGCACTCTGTGCACCAGCATTCTGCATTGTCAACCATGCTAGCAAAGCAGAAACTTAACCCTTTGACTCCCACACTCTGTGCACCAGCATTCTGCATTTTCAACCATGCTAGCAAAGCAGAAACTTAACCCTTTGACTCCCGCACTCTGTGCACCAGCATTCTGCATTGTCAACCATGCTAGCAAATCAGAAACTTAACCCTTTGACTCCCACACTCTGTGCACCAGCATTCTGCATTTTCAACCATGCTAGCAAAGCAGAAACTTAACCGTTTGACTCCCGCACTCTGTGCACCAGCATTCTGCATTGTCAACCATGTTAGCAAAGCAGAAACTTAACCCTTTGACTCCCACACCCTGTGCACCATCATTCTGCATTGTCAACTATGCTAGCAAAGCAAAAAATCAACCCTTCGACTCCATCACCCTGTCCACCAGCATCCTGCATTGTCAGCCATGCTAGCACAGCAGAAACTTAACCCTTTGATTCCCACACTCTGTGCACCAGCATTCTGCATTTTCAACCATGCTAGCAAAGCAGAAACTTAACCCTTTGACTCCCATACCCTGTGCACCAGCATTCTGCATTGTCAACCATGCTAGCAAAGCAAAATGTAACACTTTGACTCCTTCCCCCTATCCACCAGCTTCCTGCTTGAAATTAGTGGATAGGGTGAGGACGTCAAAGGGTTACATTTTTGCAGTTGGTGGATAAATTGTGGGAGCAAAGAGGGTTAAAGCTAATTTTTGGATCAAGCAGCTGCTTATTTTTAATGATTATTCTGACGGTTGGCTAATATGAAAAGAAACTTTTTTTTAAAATCCTGATAGAATAGACCATTGAACGTTGATCAGATAATCATGATAGATCATTGAAGGTCACCCTGACTGAACGTCAAAAGTAAAGTTTGTCCCTATCCTAGTACCTTGAGGTCCTAGGGGAGTGAGGTTATAGATGTGTCTTTTGAGGTGGGCATAGCCCTGATGTGGCTCCGGACAGTTGGCTGGGCTTTATACGTTAACAATGATAATAAGCACATAAAAAATGACATACAAAGAGAGTTTTGGTTTTCACAAGATGGTTTGGACATGCTTGGAAATTTCAGTGTACATTAATGTCACAGATGCCATGTGATGGAAAAGGATCCAAAATTTTCATGACAAATGCCTTAAACCTGTGTTAAATCCTGATCCAAAATCATCATGGCTTTTTGTCATAAACCTGCAATAAGCCCTGAACCAAAATTCATCATGGCAAATGCTTAAGAGTAAATGCTGCAAGCCTGAGATGAACTCTGTGTGTTGCGGCACAGCTGATCTCAAGTTAAGTGATTTCATTTTTAACAGTTTCTTTCTGCCTCCCTTGGGGATGCCAGTGCTCTTTCAGTATAAATGATATCCCCACATTATGGAAATTCTGTAGTAGAGATTTCCTCTTTTCTGTCACTCCCTTTGTTTCTGTCTTTCTCCTTTGCTTTCTGTCGTCTCTTCTTGTCTCATTTTCTGTCTTGCTAATCCGTTCACCTGTATGTTTTCCATGAAGCCTGAATAATTTCTATAAGAATTGATAGTTGGGTCATATTTTAATTGTATTTTCATCTGTAAGGAAATGTGTAGGTCACATTTTAATTGTATTTTCATCTTAAGGAAATGTGTAGGTCATATTTTAATTGTATTTTCATCTCTAAGGAAATGTGAACTGTTTAGTGACAATTTTAGGTCCTACAGTCCATTTTTATGTGTTTTTTAAACCCTAGTTACGTTTATGTATTAGAATTCAGGTGTTTTTTTTTTTAATTCCCCGGTGTTGAATTCAGTGGAATGGCCAGTGCCAGTGCCATATCCTTAGAATCTAACAGATTGTTTGCATACATGCAATGATATGTGTATTTTCTTTTTCCATGTTTTCTGTTTTTTTCAAAACCATCGTCTTGTGTGTGCGTTTTTTTAAAAACGGTTATATCCCTGATATGGCTCTGAGCAGTCTGCTGGGCTTTAAACATGTCTGTTACTAAAAATAAAAGTTTGTATTTGTGTGTATCCCCTGTGAGGATGCCAGGGGCTCTTTCAGTACTAATAGTATCCCCACCTTCTGAAAATTCTGTGCTAGAAATTTCCTCTTTTCTGTTACTGTCTTTGTTTTGGCCTTGTTCCTTTGCTTTCTGTCATATCTTCCTATCATTTTCTGCCTTGCTGGTCCATTCTTCTCTATGTGTTTGATAAATTCTTATGTACTTTCTTTCAGGATTGACAACTGGGTACACATATTTAAGTGCATTTTTGTCTCTAGGGAAATGAGATATGCAGAAGCAATTTTAGGTAGTATAGGCCCGTTTAGTGTTTTTAGTTGTGTTTAAATTTGTGTTCAGTTTTTCTTTTAACCTCTTAAGTGCCGTCAAACGAAGCTCTTGGAGCCTTTTGTGGTGCCTACAAACGCAAACTTTATGGAGGTAGTTTGACACACGTTTCAGCCTAATGTAAATGGGAGAGAAGCACTGACTGATGTTGTCTGTTTCAGAGAGGGTTCATAAAAGTGACTGGCTTCCCTTACATGACTTTTTGACATATGCAACCCTCACCAGATTGGTTTTATTTGTCTGAAAAGAGAAACTGGTTTTCAGCAAAATGCTGACACCCGGACTGTCTTGCAATGCTGCATGTTTTCAGCCTTTGAAAGCATGTGAGTTTGAGTCAAGAACTTACAAATGACTGTAGGATGATCCAGAAGACAATTCTGACACAAGAGGTTGAAAACAGCAGTAGTTACTCGCTGTTGGTATGAAATGTGCACCAGACAGACCCAACACGAAAAGTATTGATTTTCTGAGCATGTGACACAAAGGGTTTGTGGCCACAGGCAATGCTGGCAGCTAGCCAACACTTCACACCGTTGAGACAGACAGGACCACATTGTAGAATAAGCCACACTGTCAGTGAGTAGTATTAGAAGTGGCAAGGGGAGCACTAGGGTGATGGAGTGGGGTGGGGGTGGGGGGCATGCCTTGGGGGATGACTTGACCGGGTCAAGCCACTCAGTGCACTAGCACACTGTGGCTCTTTGTAGCTCGTTAGCTGTCAGTGATCTGTCAGTAGGAGGTCATTTAAAGTCTGAATACTTTTAGATTTCATCAGGAGGGTCATATCTTCTATTTTTTCCTTTGTTTTTTTGTTGTTGTTGTTTGGGTTTTTTTGTTTCTATCGCGAACGGTTATGAGTTTTTTACGGGAATTTCCACAAAATATTATAAATATGTAGTAATTTCAAGAAATTACTACATTAATCATCTCAAAATACATTTCGTCATTCCTAATGCGCCATTCTGTGTAATTTCATGCATAGATTCCCATAAATATGGAAGCAACAGTTGTTTTAATGTACATGGTAGCGATGCAACGTTTTTCCCTGGCACATGGAAAACTCTGGGTGTCAAAAAACGTTGGCACTCAACCTTTTGTGATGAATTGGATGGAGTGGTCATAGCCAGGGGCATCTCCTTAGATTATGTGAGCAGATACATTAATATGTGTACTTAGTTTTCTTTTCTTTCTTTTTTCCCTTGTTGAAGTAGTATATTTTGAAATGGGTTATAGCCCTGATATGGCTGTATGCAGTCAGCTGGGCTTTAAACAGAAATAACAATTTATATATATATATATATATATATATATATTGTGTGTGTGTGTGTGTGTGTGTGTGTGTGTGTGTGTGTGTGTGTGTGTTGAAGGTGACGAACTTTCAGTTTGACAATGGAGCAACGCCAGTCTAACAATGGTGGCCTGCACCAAGCAACTCTGTGCCCGAGAGGTCAAGGTCTATGGTACCAAGGTCAGGAAACCGCCTTTAGTTTAAAAAATCTAAAACTAACAAACAAAAGACAACAAAAACTTACATAGTGTGTAGTAATTTGATAGTTGTGCAGACATGTTGATTGTGTGTGAAAGAATTGTCACACACACACATACACACACACAAACACACACACAACATGCACACATGCATGCACACACACACACATGCACATGCATGCGTGCACACACACACACACTCATGCACACACACACACTCACACACACACTCACGCACATACACACTCTCTCTCTCACACACACACACTCTCTCTCTCTCACACACACATCCACACATCCACCTACACACACACATACACACACACCTACACACACACACACACACACACCCCTACACACACACACACCTACACACACACACACACACACACACACACACACACACACACCTACACACACACAACCTACACACACACACCCCTACACACACACACACACACACAAAACACTGTGTATGAGTGAGCAGACATCAGACTTGCAGTAAAGTCTGGGTACAATCTCTCTAGACACCTGTATGTGATAGGTAAAGGGTGGAGATATTTCCAATCTCCCAGGTCAACATGTGTGCAGACCTGTTAGTGACTAAACTCTGTTTGTGTGAATACCCATACAGAATATCATATCACCATCATCATCATGTGCCCTGCCGCATGGTGCTGGCAATCATGGCCCTCCATTTGTGTCTATCCCTTGTCGCTGCAAGCACATCTTCCGCCCTCTCTGTCCTCAGCCACCCTGCAAGTCCATCCAATATTTTCTCACTGAGTTGACCCGGTGTTCTCCTTCCTCCAGCTTTCCTGTTGTGACCAGGTGCTCTAATTCCCCTTTCCTCTTAAAATGTCCTAGAAATGTTGCTTGTCTTTTCCTAATCTTCCTTATCAATGATCTTCATGTGTCTGCCTCCATCAAGACTGTCTCATCTGTTTTCTTCGTTGTCCATGAAACTCTCAACATTCTACTTAGAAACCACAATCTTGTTCTGGCTTTGCGATTTGAGTATTATATTATGCGTATAATGGTCCTGTAAGTCATGTCAGTGGCTGGAAACATGAAAATATCCAGCATGCATGCCCACCAAAGATACAGACTGTACAACAACATAGAGGAGTGTGGTCAGCTCACCTAACAGATACAGACTGTACAACAACACACATGTAGTGGAGTGTGGTCAGCTCACCTAACAGATACAGACTGTACACAACATAGTGCAGTGTGGTCAGCTCACCTAACAGATGCAGACTGTACAACAACATAGTGGAGTGTGGTCAGCCCACCTAACAGATACAGACTGTACAACAACATAGTGGAGTGTGGTCAGCTCACCTAACAGATACAGACTGTACAACAACATAGTGGAGTGTGGTCAGCTCACCTAACAGATACAGACTGTACAACAACATAGTGCAGTGTGGTCAGCTCACCTAACAGATACAGACTGTACAACAACATAGTGGAGTGTGGTCAGCTCACCTAACAGATACAGACTGTACAACAACATAGTGCAGTGTGGTCAGCTCACCTAACAGATACAGACTGTACAATAACATAGTGCAGTGTGGTCAGCTCACCTAACAGATACAGACTGTACAAAACATAGTGCAGTGTGGTCAGCTCACCTAACAGATACAGACTGTACAATAACATGGTGCAGTGTGGTCAGCTCACCTAACAGATACAGATTGTACAACAACATAGTGCAGTGTGGTCAGCTCACCTAGCAGATACAGACTGTACAACAACATAGTGCAGTGTGGTCAGCTCACCTAACAGATACAGACTGTACAACAACATAGTGCAGTGTGGTCAGCTCACCTAACAGATACAGACTGTACAACAACATAGTGCAGTGTGGTCAGCTCACCTAACAGATACAGACTGTACAATAACATGGTACAGTGTGGTCAGCTCACCTAACAGATACAGACTGTACAACAACATAGTGGAGTGTGGTCAGCTCACCTAACAGATACAGACTGTACAACAACATAGTGGAGTGTGGTCAGCTCACCTAACAGCTTGAGTTCTCCGTTTTCCACTAAGAAGTCTGATTATGTACAATGTGCAGTGATTGCAAATGAAGTCTGCAGAGTTTGAAGTTTGAGTTTGTTTGAAAAGGATGCATCGTGCATGGAAAATTTCATATATGCTCCATCCAAATCTGCCAGCAATTATTTGGCCGACTCTACGAGTCTGCACAAAACCCTATTCACTGGCAAGGTATTGAAATGAGATGGTAGAGGGAGAAGGGACATACGAAACACTACGAGCTAAGCTGACACCACCAGAATGATGGAGACATTAAGATGGGCAGCCAACAGACCAGTGGACCTAGGAAACAGTCAGTTGACACCACCAGAATGATGGAAACATTAAGATGGGCAGCTAACAGGCCAGTGGACCTATGAAACAGTAAGCTGACACCACCAGAATGATGGAAACATTAAGATGGGCACCCAACAGGCCAGTGGACCTATGAAACAGTAAGCTGACACCACCAGAATGATGGAAACATAAAGACGGGCAGCCAACAGACCAGTGGACCTAGGAAACAGTAAGTTGACACCACCAGAATGATGGAAACATTAAGATGGGCAGCCAACAGGCCAGTGGACCTATGAAACAGTAAGCTGACACCACCAGAATGATGGAAACATAAAGACGGGCAGCCAACAGGCCAGTGAACCTAGGAAACAGTAAGCTGACACCATCAGAATGATGGAAACATTCAGATGGGCAGCCAACAGGCCAGTGGATCTAGGAAACAGTAAGCTGACACCACCAGAATGGTGGAAACATTAAGATGGGCAGCTAACAGGCCAGTGGACCTATGAAACAGTAAGCTGACACCACCAGAATGATGGAAACATAAAGACGGGCAGCCAACAGGCCAGTGGACCTATGAAACAGTAAACTGACACCACCAGAATGATGGAAACATTTAGATAGGCAGCCAACAGGCCAGTGGACCTATAAAACAGTAAGCTGACACCACCAGAATGATGGAAACATTTAGATGGGCAGCCAACAGGCCAGTGGACCTATGAAACAGTAAGCTGACACCAGCAGAATGATGGAAACATTAAGATGGGCAGC
>JAPXFY010000032.1:5139469-5161969 GCA_030674185.1 Monoplex corrugatus | reverse complement strand
GTGGTGATGTGGTGTGTGTTGTGTGTGTGGTTGTGTGTTGGTGTGATGTGGTTGTGTGTGTGGTGTGTGGTGTTGGTGTTGTGTGTGTGTGTGTGATGGTGGTTGTGTGTGTTGTGGTGTGTGTGATGTGGTTGTGGTTGGTGTGTGGTTGTGTGATGTGGTTGTGTGTGTGTGATGTGGTGTGTGTTGTGTGTGGGTGTGTGTGTGTGTGTGTGTGATATGGGTTGTGTGTTGTGTTGTGTGTGTGTGGTGTGTGTGTGTGTGTGTGTGTGTGGTGTGGTGGATGTGGTTGTGTGTGTGTGTGGTGATGTGTTGTGGTGTGTGTGTGGGTGTGTGTGTGTGGTGTTGTGTGGTGTTGTGTTGTGTTGTGTGAGTGGTTGTGGGTGGTGTTGTATTGTGATTGTGTGATGGGTTTGTGTGGTTGGGTGTTGGGTGTGTGTGTATGTTGATGTGTTGTGTGTGTGATGTGTGTGTGGTGTGTGTGTGTGTGGTGTGTGTGTGTGTGTTGGTAGTGGTGTGTGTGTGTTGTGTGTGTGGTGTGTGTGGTGTGTTGTGTGGTGTGTGTGTGTGTGTGTGTGTGGTGTGTGTGTGTGTGTGTGTGTGTGTGTTGTAGTGTTGTGTGTACATGTTTGCGATTCTGTGACAAAAGTGTTTTTTGAAGATTTTCCTACATGTTTCTGGGTTGGATCTTCATCAAATTTGAGCCAAAGTTTAGAGTGTTGAGAGGCCACTAATATATAAATTTGGATATCTTGGTGCCAATGTCAAGATCACACGAAGCAAACGAAGTAAAAATCACCATTTTTTTTAAAAGAAGGATATGTGAATAGGAACTTCTGACAGTATGTAAAGTCTTTCTGCTGGTGAGCCTGTTTTTGCCATTGACCTTGCCTGACATCAGTTTCATTTCATCTTATGGTTTGTCAAAGTCACAGTGACCTTGGAAAGTACGATGTCTGGATTTTCAGTCAAAAAAGGGAGTTTACTGGAATGGTTTGACCATTTTGTGCAGACATCTATACTGCTGTATGGACAACAACAGATTCTCCATATCACTATGGCCTGGTGACATCTATACTGCTGTATGGACAACAACAGGTTCTCCATATCACTATGGCCTGTGTCCTGATGACATCTATACTGCTGTGTGGACAACAACAAGTTCTCCATATCACTATGGCCAGGAGACATCTATACTGCTGTATGGACAACAACAGGTTCTCCATATCACTATGGCCTGTGTCCTGGTGACATCTATACTGCTGTGTGGACAACAACAGGTTCTCCATATCACTATGGACAACAACAGGTTCTCCATATCACTATGGCCAGCCTGTGTCCTGGAGACATCTATACTGCTGTATGGACAACAACAGGTTCTCCATATCACTATGACCAGGCCTGTGTCCTGGTGACATCTATACTGCTGTATGACAACAACAGGTTCTCCATATCACTATGGCCATGAGACATCTATACTGCTGTATGGACAACAACAGGTTCTCCATATCACTATGGCCTGGTGACATCTATACTGCTGTATGACAACAACAGGTTCTCCATATCACTATGGCCTGTGTCCTGGGACATCTATACTGTTGTATGGACAACAACAGGTTCTCCATATCACTATGGCCAGGAGACATCTATACTGCTGTTGGACAACAACAGGTTCTCCATATCACTATGGCCTGGTGACATCTATACTGCTGTGTGGACAACAACAGGTTCTCCATATCACTATGCCTGGTGACATCTATACTGCTGTATGGACAACAACAGGTTCTCCATATCACTATGGCCTGGTGACATCTATACTGCTGTGTGGACAACAACAGGTTCTCCATATCACTATGGCCTGGTGACATCTATACTGCTGTATGGACAACAACAGGTTCTCCATGTCACTATGGCCTGGTGACATCTATACTGCTGTATGACAACAACAGGTTCTCCATATCACTATGGCCTGTGTCCTGGTGACATCTATACTGCTGTATGACAACAACAGGTTCTCCATATCACTATGGCCTGGTGACATCTATACTGCTGTATGGACAACAACAGGTTCTCCATATCACTATGGCCTGGTGACATCTATACTGCTGTATGGACAACAACAGGTTCTCCATATCACTATGGCCTGTGTCTGGTGACATCTATACTGCTGTATGGACAACAACAGGTTCTCCATATCACTATGGCCTGGTGACATCTATACTGCTGTATGGACAACAACAGGTTCTCCATATCACTATGGCCTGGTCTGGTGACATCTATACTGCTGTATGGACAACAACAGGTTCTCCATATCACTATGGCCTGGTGACATCTATACTGCTGTATGACAACAACAGGTTCTCCATATCACTATGGCCAGGAGACATCTATACTGCTGTATGGACAACAACAGGTTCTCCATATCACTATGGCCTGTTCCTGGTGACATCTATACTGCTGTATGACAACAACAGGTTCTCCATATCACTATGGCCAGGAGACATCTATACTGCTGTATGACAACAACAGGTTCTCCATATCACTATGGCCAGGAGACATCTATACTGCTGTATGGACAACAACAGGTTCTCCATATCACTATGGCCAGGAGACATCTATACTGCTGTATGACAACAACAGGTTCTCCATATCACTATGGCCTGGTGACATCTATACTGCTGTATGGACAACAACAGGTTCTCCATATCACTATGGCCTGTGTCCTGGTGACATCTATACTGCTGTATGGACAACAACAGGTTCTCCATATCACTATGGCCAGGTGACATCTATACTGCTGTATGGACAACAACAGGTTCTCCATATCACTATGGCCAGCATGGAACATAAAAACTGACCTGTTTGCTGCCAACCTTAACCCTTTAACTCGTGCACCCTGTCCACCAGCATCCTGCATTGCCAACCATGCTAGCAAAGCTAAAACTTAATCCTTTGACTCCCTCACCCTATCCACCAAATTTCATGCAGGAAGTTGGTGGGTAGGGTGAGGGAGTCAAAGGGTTAAGTTTTTGCATTGGTGGATGGGGGTACAGGAGTCAAAGTGTTAATGTTTCCATCACTGTGGTGGTGTCAGCTTAATGTTTCATAGGTCCCTTCTCCCCCCTCCCTGTTTCAAGACCTTGCCAGCGCATATGGTTTCGCGCAGGCTCGGGGAGTCTGCCGGATAATTGCTGGAAGATTTGGGTGGAGAGCACATATGGAATTGTGTGCGTGTGATGAATCCCTCTTGAACAAACACCAAAGCCAGTTTTGTATTAAGTTCAGAAACTTATATTTGTTCGTTTTCAGACGGGAAACCAAGAACTGGTAAAGACGGGAGTAGACGACACTTTAGATAGCCACCTGCTGGTGTTTGCTGCGGAGAAAGCCAGGAAAGAGAACCGTGTGGTGGAGATTCAGCCTGATGGAAGTTTTTGAACGTCGTGATCCAGTCTGACGGAAGTTTTTGAACATCGTGATCCAGTCTGACGGAAGTTTTTAAGTATAATGATCCAGTCTGAGGAAGTTTTTAAACGTAATGATTCAATCTGACAGAAGGTTTTGAACATTGTGATCCAGTCTGATGGAAGTTTTTGAACATATGATCAGTCTGACAGAAGTTTTTAAATGTAATGATCCAGTGTGTCGGAAGTTTTTGAACATCATGATTCAGTCTGACTGAAGTTTTTGAACACTGTGTTCCAGTCTGACAGAAGTTTTGAAACACAATGATCCAGTTTGATGGAAGGTTTTGAACATACTAATCCAATCAGATAGAAGTTTTTGAACGTAATGATCCAATCTGATGGAAGTAATGATCCAGTCTGACGGAAGTTTTTAAACATCATGATCCAGTCTGATGGAAGTTTTTAAACATAATGATCCAGTCTGACGGAAGTTTTTAAACATAATGATCCAGTCTGACGGAAGTTTTTAAACATAATGATCCAGTCTGACGGAAGTTTTTGAACACAATGATCCAGTCTGACGGAAGATTTTGAACACAATGATCCAGTCTGACGGAAGATTTTGAACACAATGATCCAGTCTGACGGAAGTTTTTGAACACAGTTCCGTTCAGACAGCAAGGCTGCAGAGCCACTGGCTGTTACACTGAATGGTACGCATGGTAAATAGTAATCATGTGTTGATTTGTAGATAGACACACTGAGACAACACAGACGACCCTTCATCTGTCGCCGTTTGTCATTATCAGTGTTGGCTGGGATGATATTGCTGGTATCAAGATGTCGTCAGCCATGTTCTAAATATACAGAAACTGATGTTGCCAGCTCGTAATTCCAGAAAAAAAAAGAATTAATTCCAGCTCTGTCGTTGCCATCTTGTTTGCATGGTGATTCTCCATACCATGTGTGATACTTGCATTTTAACCTTTTCACTTCCGCTTCCATTGGCCTCCATAAACTAACCCTTTCACTGTCTCACCTTATCCACCAGCTTGGAAGAAGTGAAAGGGTTGTCACCTGGTGGATAGGGTGAGGGAGTGAAAGGGTTAAGGTTATGTTTTGCTCGCCATGGTTGACAGCACAGAAAGCTGGTAAAAAGGATCAGGGACTTTACTGCTTGTTCAGTTCACCAGAAACCAAACCGAAATGGTGTGTTTTCAATATACATAAATGGTAGAGTAGAGTCCAACTGTATAAAAGTATTTTGCACCTAGAAACTGGACATTATTCCGTTTTACTGATTGGTTAGTGTTGGTGTAACGTTTAGTTTGAATGTCAGTTGTATCAAAAACAGTTAATATAATCAGAAGACACTGATTACTTACAGTTTGTATAATCAGAAGACACTGATTACTTACAATTAGTATAATCAGAAGACACTGATTACTTAGTATAATCAGAAGACACTGATTACTTACAGTTTGTATAATCAGAAGACACTGATTACGTAGTATAATCAGAAGACACTGATTACTTACAGTTTGTATAATCAGAAGATGCTGATTACTTAGTATAATCAGATGCTGCTGATTACTTAGTATAATCAGAAGATGCTGATTACTTAGTATAATTAGAAGACACTGATTACTTACAGTTTGTATAATCAGAAGATGCTGATTACTTAGTATAATCAGATGCTGCTGATTACTTAGTATAATTAGAAGAGACTGATTACTTGCAGTTAGTATAATCAGAAGACACTGATTACTTACAGTTAATATAATCAGAAGATGCTGATTTCTTGGTATAATTAGAAGAGACTGATTACTTGTGGTTAGTATAATCAGAAAACACTGATTACGTAGTTAGTATAATCAGAAGGTGCTGATTACTTAGTATAATCAGAAGACACTGATTACTTAGTATAATCAGAAGACACTGATTACTTACAGTTAGTATAATCAGAAGACACTGATTACTTACAGTCAGTATAATAAGAAGACACTGATTACTTAGTATAATCAGAAGACGCTGATTACTTACAGTTAGTAAAATCAGAAGACACTGATTACATAGTATAATCAGAAGATACTGATTACTTACAGTTAATATAATCAGAAGACACTGATTACTTACAGTTAATATAATCAGAAGACACTGATTACTTACAATTAGTATAATAAGAAGACACTGATTACTTAGTATAATCAGAAGACACTGATTACTTATAGTTAGTATAATTTGGCTCTGAGGAAATGCGATATGCGAAAGCAGTACATGTATATATGTTTTATTGTCTTAGTTAGTTTTAAATTTGTATTGTGTTCAGGTATTTTTTTAAATCTCCTGTCTGATAAGTTGGATGGAATGGTCATAGCCAGGGGCATCTTTTTAGATTATGTGTGCAAATGCATTGATACGTGTACCTTTTTTTTTTCCTTTTATTTTTCCTGTTGAAGTATTGAGTGTGTTTTGAAATGGTCATAGCCTTGATATGGGTTCTACGCAGTTGGCAGGGCTTTAGACAAAAATATCAGTGGTAATTTAGGCCAGTTTTTATGTATGCTTTAATGCCCTTAGTTCTGTTTACATTTGTATTCGGGTTTGCTTTTTGAAATCCTCTTGTGAAAAATTGGATGAAATGGTCAATGCCAGGGGCATATCCTTATATTATGTGTACATTGATATCATCATCATCATCATCATCAGGTGCCCTGCCGCATGGCGTTGGCGATCATGGACTTCCAACCATCTCTATCTCTCGTTGCCCCCAGTATCTCCCCCTCCCTCCTCATGCCCAGCCACTCTGCAAGTCCGTCCAGCATTCTCTCCCTGGGTCTACCTGGGCTCTCTTTCCCTCCAGCTTTCCCGTTGTGACCAGGTGCTCCAAATCCCCCTTCCTCATAAAATGGCCTACAAATGTTGCTTGTCTTTTCCTAATCCTCCTTATGAGTGATCTACTTGTGTCTGCCCCCATCAAGACAGAAGAACGACACAAAATGGATCCTCAGGGTAGATAGAAGAACGACACAAAATGGATCCTCAGGGTATGTACAGACGAATTGAAGAAATTGTCCACAGGAAAAATACTAGCTTAAAATCGAAAGATGGCACGCTTATCATACATTGATATGTGTACTTAATTCTCTTTTCCAGTTTTTTTCCCCAGCCAGATGTGTACGTTTTGAAATGGTTATAGCGCTGATATGGTTCTGTGCTTTGGGGCTGGGCTTTAATTAACCAGTAAGAATAAATAAATAAATAAATAAATAAATAAAAAAAAACTCAGTTTCAAGAGCGCCGTGCTTATAGCCCTTTGATTCCCGCACCCTTTGACTCCTTCACCCTGTCCACCAGATTCCAGCAGGAATTCTGGTGGCTTGGGTGCAGGAGTGGAAGGGTTAACATAGGGGTTGTGGGTTCAAACCTTGGGCAGGTCACTTGCCTCCCCTCCCCCCACCCCCCCACCCAAAAAAAAAAAAAAAACGTGGACTGTGCGTATGTTTTGTGCAAGCCAGGGTAATAATTAATAGCAATTGTGATGCATTGATGTCTGGTGTGTGAATCCCTCTGAAAACCATCGCTGTTGAGTGACTACCAGAGAGGAAATTTAATCTTCGATATAATGAAGTGACCTATACAGGCAGGTAATTTTAATTCGATAATGAAGTGACTGCAAGTTATATTGTGCAGTAATTTTTAATACTAGATAATGAATTGACTGCAAGTTATATTAGTGCAGTAATTTTTAATACTAGATAATGAATTGACTGCAAGTTATATTAGTGCAGTAATTTTTAATACTAGATAATGAATTGACTGCAAGTTATATTAGTGCAGTAATTTTTAATACTAGATAATGAATTGACTGCAAGTTGTATTGTGGAGTAAATTTTAATACTAGATAATGAATTGACTGCAAGTTATATTAGTGCAGTAATTTTTAATACTAGATAATGAATTGACTGCAAGTTGTATTGTGGAGTAAATTTATATTAATACTTAGTAATAATAATGAATTGATAGCAAGTTGTATTGTGGAGTAAATTTTAATACTAGATAATGAATTGACTGCAAGTTGTATTGTGGAGTAAATTTTAATACTAGATAATGAATTGATAGCAAGTTGTATTGTGGAGTAAATTTTAATACTAGATAATGACTTGATAGCAAGTTGTATTGTGGAGTAAATTTTAATACTAGATAATGAATTGATGCAAGTTGTATTGTGGAGTAAATTTTAATACTAGATAATGAATTGATAGCAAGTTGTATTGTGGAGTAAATTTTAATACTAGATAATGAATTGACTGCAAGTTGTATTGTGGAGTAAATTTTAATACTAGATAATGAGTTGATAACAAGTTGTATTGTGGAGTAAATTTTAATACTAGATAATGAATTGACTGCAAGTTGTATTGTGGAGCAGAATTTTAATACAATAATGAATTGACTGCAAGTTGTTTCAGTAACCAGAAAAACACCAAATAATAATCAGAATGTGTAATTAAATACAACCAGACAAAAACAGGTGCAAATTATCGCCAACTGCCTTTGTCAAGCTTAATGTAAGATCACAAACAAAAAACAACACCAAAATACAAAATTAGGAGAAAAAGACTGAAACTTTCCTGCTGCTTCAGGTTTTCCTCCTATTTTTTTGTTTGGCGTTTGTTTGTTCGTGGTCTTACGCTTGACAAAGGCCAGTTGGCCGAAAATTTGCGCCTGTCTTGTCTTGTTGTATTAAATACGCGCACTTATTCATTTTTCGTGTTTTTTTCTGGTTCCTGTTTGTAGAACGTGGGCAATCGCACTTGTTTTGGAAGTTGCTAAAGTATTATTACTGTTAGAGAAGAGATTGACAGATCTTGTTAAATGGTTCAGTCTTTCTTAAGATCAATGTTTTGGTGAGAAAGTTTTCGGGATAAGAGAATGAATGACTAAGTTTAAATATAATCTAAGGAGATGCCCCTGGTGATGACCAATCCATCCATTTATCAGACAGGAGTATTTAAAAACAACATACCCGAAATCAAAATATAAACATACTGTTAAAGAACAGATTGACAGATCTTGTAAAATGGTTCACTCTTTCCTTATCGTGTTATTTTAATTAAGATTTGTGTTTTGGAAGGAAAGTTTTCTGGATTAACCCTTTGACTCCCGTACCCTATCCAAGCAAAAACTTAACCCTTTAATTCCCTCACGCTATCCACCAGTTTCCTGCAGGAAGCTGTTGGATAGGGTGAGGGAACCAATGAGTTGAGTTTTTACTTTGCTAGCGTGGTTGGCAATACAGGATGCTGGTGGACAGGGTGTGGAAGTCAAAGGATTAGATAATGAATGACTTAAGTTTAAACAAAACTGTTGGCCGAGGAATTGTCATATGGTGTGAAATGGTTCACCCGTTCAGTTCTTTGGGAAGTGTTGATGGCTTGCTTGTTGATTATTGAAACATTGGTGAAATAATTATGGGCCCCGCTTCATGTTGTAAGTTTTTGTGCTAAAGCTTTGCTTTTTTCTTGACAGAGCACCTAAAACAGTGTAATAATTGTATCTATATTATTGTATCTAGTGCCATGAATTTAAATACTACAGGGTAGCATAACATGTATAAGGTTGTCTTGTAACTCTGATTGTAGGGGAGAAAAGTGGTACAAAAATTTCAAGGGTGGGGTCCATTGTCTCTCCCTCACTGCTTGACCCTGGGTAACCCTGAACAGGGTCAGTCTCCTGTCCACAGCTGGGTGGACTGGTGTCCACATGCAGTTTTTCTTGAGCCAGACTCCATCCTACACAGTGTGACCAGCAGGCGCGAGGTCTGTCCTGTTATTTTATGTGTGCACTGGTCCATCCGAGGTCATAACCCCCCGACAGACATGTAGTAAATCATTAAAGATGCTGTTTAACCCTTTAGACTCCTGCACCCTGTCCACCAGCATCCTGCATTGTCAACCATGCCAGCAAAGCAAAAACTTAACCCTCTGACTCCATCACCCCACCACCAGCTTCCTGCAGGAAGTTGGTGGCTAAGGTGAGGAAGTCAAAGGGTTAAGTTTTTGCGGTTGGGGGAATAGGGTGTGGAGTCACAGTGTTAAATCACTAGTGATGTTATCTAACAGGACAAAAAAAAGCAAACACAGACAAACCAACTTCCAACTCCCTATACTGTTTGGAGGAACAAGTCGGCAAGAACACTTCCCTCTAAGTTGTCGAGGGGCGAGGATGGTGTTGATACTGTGTCCCAAAAATCACGACAAAGTTTATGTTATTTGAGAGTCTGTCAGCTATTTTATGTCTGCCATTTTGATTTCTTTAACAGTTGAAAGTTGTGGGGGAGGGGAGGCAAGGGATGATGACGAAGTTGTAAATCCCAACAAAGTTTAAAAAACCCTGGACAGAGAAATGCAACCCCCATCCCACAAGTCTTGACAATCCCAGAGTTGGAAGATTTGGCAGAAATGTTTTATTTATTCATTTATTTATTTATTTATTGGTTGGGAGGGGGGGGGGGGGCAAATGCTCCTACCCGACCCACTGACCCTACAAGCGGCTTTCTTTATATACTTTTTGAACTGATTGAACACTAATTTGGATTGGTTGAGCTCTTGACCAATGAGAATCATTGGTTGAGCTCTTGACCAATGAGAATCATTCCAGGTTTTAATTGGTCGGGAGCTCAACCAATCCAAATTCAAGTGAGTAATGTCCACAAATTGAGAAAGTATATAAAGGAAACGGCTTGTAGGGTTGGTGAGTCGGGGAGGATGGTTGGACCCAAGTCACTGTTTATTGAAAGACATTGGAAGGAAATTTCTGTTTTCAGCCAGGGTATTGTCAGGACTAGTTCCTCACCCACACACATAATTTTCTACTGTAGGAAAAGTGAATGTAACAGATGTACTTCCAAAGATGGGTGTCTTTTTCCCTGTAATTGATGAGATAAATTGTTTGAATTTATGCAGCAAGTAAAATCTTTGAATTTATACAGTAAACTTTGACGGAAATTTCAGTGTTTTTTTGTTTGTTTTTCCTGTTATGCTTGTGAGATATCTATCTGGTTTTCGTTCTTTTAGTCAAAAGCTGACTTTTACTATTCCTCGGCTAATTCTGACCGCTACCCATATTCCATGTATCTTTGTTGATGTGTGCGATATGCCTGTTTTTATGTATGCTTTGGTGTCCTTAGGTATGCTTAAATTTGTAATCAGGTATGTTTTTTAAATCCCCTGTGCGATAAATTGGACGGAGTAGTCAACACCAGGGGCATGTCCTTAGATTATGTACGCGAATGCATTGATATGTGTTCTTAATTTTCTTTCCTTTTTTTTCCTGTTGAAGTTTTGTGTGTTTTGAAGCAATTATAGCCCTGATATGGCTCTACGCAGTCTGCTGGGCTTTAAACAACAATAACAATGATGTGTGTGACAGCTGTGTCAAGGATTGTCGCAAGAATCTGTGTGTTCAGCCAAAGCTGGCATCATTTCATATTAAACTCGAAATTTAACTGTTGCATCCACTGCCTATCAGACAGAACCATCATCGTTTCTGACATGTCTGGTAAGTCTCAGGGAATCCCTAACGCTAGCTAGCACAGTTACACGAAATCTGTCCTGCTAGTTTGTTTTTTTTTCTGCTGGGCCAAAGACAGCAAGCAGGCTTGTTCTTTTTCTGTTCTACTAAATTCCTGAATACAAATTTAAACATAACTAGGGACACTAAAACAATGCCACAGGGATTATTGTTATTGTTGTTTAAAGCCCAGCCGACTGCATTGAGCCATGTCAGGGCTATAAACGCTTCAAAACCTACAAAACGTCAACAGGAAAAAAAAAAAAAAGAAAATTAAGTACACACATCAATGCATTCGTGCACAAAATCCAAGGACACGCCCCTGGCGTTAACCACTCCATCCAATTTATCGCACAGGGGACTTAAAAAACACAACTGAATACAAATATAAGCATACCTAAAGACACCAAAACATACATAAAAACAGGCATAAATTACCTAAAATTGCTTCCGCATATCACCTCCCTAGAGCCAAAAATGCACTAAATAATGTACCCAATTATCAGTCCTAAGAAAAAGTACATAAGACTCTATCGAACACAAACAGTTGAATGGACCAGCAAGGCAGAAAATAATAGGAAGAAATGACAGAAAGCAAAGGAGGAGGAAAGAAAAAAAGAAAGTGACAGAAAAGAGGAAATTTCTAGCACAGAATTTCCAGAAGGTGGGGATGCTATTTAAACTGAAAGAAACAAAGAGAGTGACAGAAAAGAGGAAATTTCTAGCACAGAATTTCCAGAAGGTGGGGATACTAATTAAACTGAAAGAAACAAAGAGAGTAACAGAAAAGAGGAAATTTCTAGCACAGAATTTCCAGAAGGTGGGGATGCTATTTAAACTGAAAGAAACAAAGAGAGTGACAGAAAAGAGGAAATTTCTAGCACAAAACATCCAGAAGGTGGGGATGCTATTTAAACTGAAAGAAACAAAGAGAGTGACAGAAAAGAGGAAATTTCTAGCACAAAACATCCAGAAGGTGGGGATGCTATTTAAACTGAAAGAAACAAAGAGAGTGACAGAAAAGAGGAAATTTTCAGCACAGAACATCCAGAAGGTGGGGATGCTATTTAAACTGAAATAAACAAAGAGAGTGACAGAAAAGAGGAAATTTCTAGCACAGAATTCCAGAAGGTGGGATACTAATTAAACTGAAAGAAACAAAGAGAGTGACAGAAAAGAGGAAATTTCTAGCACAGAACATCCAGAAGGTGGGGATGCTATTTAAACTGAAAGAAACAAAGAGAGTGACAGAAAAGAGGAAATTTTTAGCACAGAACATCCAGAAGGTGGGGATGCTATTTAAACTGAAAGAGCCCCCCCCCCCCCCCCCCGGCATTCTCACTGAGGTAACTACAGACACCAACACAAAAGGAACGCATTTCCCTGAAATAGCTGAGGAGATGAACTTACGTGTTGATACTCGTAACCTGTCCCCATTTAAACAGACTTTACATGCCCACAGACAGACAGGTTGCTTCTGAATAGGAACACACCATCAGCAGAACAATTTTACCACGGCCTTGAAAATCTTCTCTTTGACCAAAACCATAGTTTGGTGTCTTGAAGACCCAACCATTACCACAGAAACCAAACCGGATGGCCATAAACGTTTTACCCCAAACAACAACAACAAATGACAGAAGTAAAATAAAACGTTTTACCCCAAACAACAACAACAACAGTAAAATAAAACGTTTTACCCCAAAACTACAACAACAACAACAACAAATAAAATAAAACGTTTTACCCCAAACAACAAACAACAACAGTAAAATATAACGTTTTACACCAAAACAACAACAACAACAGTAAAATATAACGTTTTACCCCAAACAACAACAGCAACGACAGCAGTAAAATATAAACGTTTTACACCAAACAACAACAACAGTAAAATATAACGTTTTACCCCAACAAACAAACAACTACCCAAAAAACAACAACCAGCAGTAAAATATAACGTTTACAAAAAAAACCCATAAATTTTACGTTTTCCCCAAACAACAGAACACAAAACGTTACGCAGTAAAATATAAACGTTTTACCAAACCCAAACAAGACACAAATAAACTAACAACAACAACAACAAACAGTAAAATAAAACGTTTTACCCCCAAACAACAACAAAACAGCAGTAAAATAAAACGTTTTAACCAACAACACAACAACAACAACAGCAGTAAAATAAACGTTTTACCCAAACCAACAACAACAACAACAACAATAAAATAAAACGTTTTACCCCAAACAACAACAACAAACAACAGCAGTAAAATAAAAGTTTTACAAACAATAAAAAAATAAACGTTTTACCCCAAACAACAACAACAACAATGCACAGCGTAAAGTAAAAAAATAAAACAAAAAAACATGCACAGTAAAATAAACGTCTGAGGGCACAGAAGCCAAATGGACAAGATGTCAGACATCCAGTCAAAAACCCCAAACAAGTGTGACTGCTCGCGTTCAAGCAAACAGGAACCAGAAAAAAAAAACACGAGAAAAGACGAAAACAGAATCAGAACGCGTATTTAATACAACCAGACAAGACAGGGGCACATTTTCGGCCAACTGGTCTTTGTTAAGCGTAAGATCATAAACAAACACCAGATACAAAAATTAGGAGAAAATGATTGAAACTTCCCTGCTGTTCCGTCCAGTGTGAGAAAAGCTTTGAAAAAAAAATTATTTTTTTTTAGAAATTTTTCTTTCGCCTAGAATCAAACCTGCACATTCTAGGTGGTCAGGTTTCTTAAAGCCAAGTTAGCCTTGTGACGGATGTCTTACACTGGACTGAGCAGCAGGGAAGTTTCAGTCTTTTTCTCCTAATTTTTGTATCTGGTGTTTGTTTGGCTATGATCTTACGCTTGACAAAGGCCAGTTGGCCGAAAATTTGCGCCTGTCTTGTCTTGTTGTATTAAATATGCGTTTTTGTTCTTTTTTTGTGTTTATTCCGGTCAAAAAGTTTCGGTTCAATCTTGTCTGGGTATGTCCCACCCTTTGAGTAAAGGGTGGAGATTGGTTCCATCCACCCGATGTCAACATGTGTATAGATCAGTCAGTGCCTCAACACCCTTTTGTGTGTATACACACAGGGAACATCTGCTAGCAACTTTAATCCTTTGACTCTCGCACCTGATCAACCAACTGCAAAAACTGCAGGAAGATGGTGGATAGGGCGAGGGACTCAAAGGGTTAAGTTTTTGCTATGCTAGCACGGTTGACAATGCAGGATGCTGGTGGACATGCTGCGGGAGTCAAAGGGTTAAGTTTTTGCTAGGCTAGCATGGTTGACAATACAGGATGCTGGTGACATGCTGTGGGAGTCAAAGGGTTAAGTTTTTGCTAGGCTAGCATGGTTGAAAATGCAGGATGCTGGTGGACATGCTGTGGGAGTCAAAGGGTTAAGTTTTTGCTAGGCTAGCATGGTTGACAATGCAGGATGCTGGTGGACATGTTGTGGTAGTCAAAGGGTTAAAACTCATGCTAGACATGTCAGCGAGCAGTGGCTTGTGGAAACTGGAAAACACCCAGCATGGACACTTGTCGAAAACGGATTATGCACACTGTGCAGCAAAATATCGTCTCATAGTCAGGGCAAAACAAAGAGCGTACACATGTATGAAACAACAACAAGAAGAACAACAAGAACAACAACAACAGCAACAACAACAACAACAACAACAACAACAGGTTTTAATTAAAAATCGATGAAGTCATATTGACATTGTACCATATAAGGTAAAATCATACGATTTAACGAGCAACAGAAAAGCATATGTGTGTGTGTGTGTGTATGTATGTGTGTGTGTGTGTGTGTGTGTGTGTGTGTGTGGTGTGTGGTGTGTGTGTGTGTGTGTGCGTACATGCATGTGTGTGTGTGTGTGTGTGTCTGCACGTGCGCGCACACGCGCTCCGGCGCGCGTACAGAGAGAAAATTGGGCGGTGTCAAGCGACGGCAGAAAGGGCGATCTGCAAGTAAAGGGAGACAATGAATTTCATAAACCATTTGATGGATAAATTGTTTCCCTTTAGCTATTGAATTCATTTTGAATTGTCCTTGACGCAGGGATTTTCTTTTCTTTTTCTTTTTTTCTTTTTCTTTTTTTTTTTGTGGGGGGGGGGGGGGGGGGGGCTCAGTTGCTAGCGATCCATGCTTACAACGCAGGAAATTGTGGGTTCAAACCTCGAACGTGCTACAATTCATTGCATAGCTAGTTGGCTGTTCTCTCGAGTTCAATCCTAACATCATCATCATCATGTGCCTTGCTGCAAGGCGCTGGCGATCATGGTCCTCCACACGAATCTATCCCCTGTCGCTGCAAGTACATCTCCCATCCTCTTTGTCCTCAGCCACTCTGCAAGTCCGTCCAATATTTTCTCCCTGGGTCTACCCGGTGCTCTCTTTCCTTCCAACTTTCCTGTTGTGACCAAGTGCTCCAATTCCTCTTTCCTCATAACATGTCATGCAATTGCTGCATGTCTTTTCCTGATCGTCCTTACGAATGGTCTTCTTGTGTCTGCCTCCTTCAAGACTGCCTCGTTTGTTTTCTTTTTAGTCCGAGGAATTCTCAACATTCTTCTTAGAAACCACATTTCGGTTGCCTCAATCTTGTTCTGACTTTGCTTGTTGACTGTCCACGCCTCACAACCGTATAACATTATCGTTCTATGTAACATTCAAGAATTTTCTTCCTGATGTTAACTAATAGGCGTTTGTTGGAAAGAACGCGTTTTATCTTTTTGAATGCTGTTTTGGCTTGGCCGATTCTGCTGGCTATTTCTGATGTGCATCTACTGTCTGGTGAGATGATCGTTACCAGATATTCAAACTTATCAACCTGTCTCACAGATATGCCATTTGCTGTTATTTTGCATACACGCAACATTAAAAACTGACCTGTTTGTTGCACATCTTAATGTTTCCATCATTCTAGTGGTGCCAGCTTAGTGGTCCCTCTACTCCACCCCCATCCCCACCCCCACCCCCTGCTCATTTCAAGGATCTTGCGTAGGCTCTGGGAATGTGCCAGAAAAGTGCTGGGAGATTTGGACGCAACGCGTATGAAATTGTCTGAGTGCGATGAATTCCGTTTGAACAAAATCTAGACTCTAGGGATGTGTCCATGGATCACCACATCATTAGGATTTCGTGATGGTCTCTCTTCATGTCTGCAACGATTGGGAGTCACTGAAATCCTTTTTTTTTCCTTTTTTTTTTAAAGGGTCATCGTACTCAGGGAGGTTACATTTGTGTTCACCTTTTCTTCTTCTTCTTCTTTATTTTTTTTTTTTTTTTAATTTTTTTTTTTTTTTTTTTTTTCCCATTTTCTACGCCACCTAAATGGCCACAGAAGCTGGCACACTTTTTACAATGCGACGATGATGATGTCGATGAGGATGATAATCATGATGCTATGGAGTTCCATCTAGGATTGAGACTGCGTGACACGGCTGTAATCTACGCTTATATCATAATATATCCTGTCATCAACCAGGCCTCAGAGATACAGACACCTGCGGTGCTGGTCAGAACAATTGAGCAACACCCTCAGTGACGCATACGTGAAATGGACGAGATTCGACCGTGTGGTCCCAGTCTTCCCAATGACCCCATAGCACGCCCAACTTTAGGTAGGAGCCGGTTAGAGCCGAAAAATCCCACAATGATTTTTAAAAGAGACCGATGGGGATTCGAACCCACAACCTTCCAGTCGGTAGTCCGTTGCGCTAACCACTACACCACAGTGTCTGGTGAGTCACTGAAATCCTAATCTGTTATCGATCTGATGAGATATTGGCATTAAGATTTTGGTCTGATTTATCTTTGTCAAGTGGAAGTCTCACAATTGTTTCTCGTTTTAGCCCTGATATGGCTCTAGTGGTCGGATGGGCTATAAGCAATATGAATTGAATTGTTTCTCGTTTCTTTTCTGTGTCATTTCACTGACAGTGTCACAATCATGAAATCCAAAACAAGTGTGACTGCCCGCGTTCAAACAAACAGGAACCAGGAAAAAAAAACACGAAAAAAGAATAAGAGCGCGTATTTCATACAACAAGACAAGACAGGCGTAAATTTGCCTTTGTCAAGCGTAAGATCACGAACAAACAAAAACCACCAGGTACAAAAAAAAAGTAGGAGAAAAAGACTGAAACTTCCCTGCTGCTGCTTCCAGTGTGAGAAAAGGAATCCTTTTCTCTTGACAAAGGCCTGTTGGCCGAAAATTTGCGCCTGTCTAGTCTCACAATTGTTTTGTCTCTTTTTTTTTCCCACGCCATTTCGCTGGTGTCAGAGTCAGGACCAAGTTTTCATAATGCTGTGATGACACATGACAACTGGGATGACAATCGTGATGGTATAGAGTTCCATTCTCCATTGACACTGTGTCACAAGGCCCTACTCTACGTTTTCTTTCATGATAAATACTGGCGTCAACGATTCAGGGTGTTGTTCGAGATATCTGAGCAACACCCTCCGTGAAATGTACGAGACTCGACTGTGTTGTCCCAGCCTTTCCATGTATTCCATATTGTACATGTAGTGACGTGTAAGCTTCTTTTCTATAGTTGAAAAAAAAAAAGAAAAAGAAAAAGGAGACAAAAACAAAAAAAAAAACAAACACAAAATATAATACACAAACAACTCCACAAAAGACGCTTGGATGATTTGATTCATTTTGATAGTATATATTATTGTCTATACTATATATATATATATATATATTATATATTTAAAAGATTGTATAGTATTATAAGTCCAAATTTCAGTTCCGCCTTACATGAAACTGCCCTATTGCTGTCTATCTAACGGTTTCCATCATTTTGGTGGTGTCAGCTTAGTGTTTCATAGGTCCACTGGCCTGTTGGCTGTCCATCTTAACGGTTCCATCATTTTGGTGGTGTCAGCTTACTGTTTCATAGGTCCACTGGTCTGTTGGCTGCCCATCTTGATGTTTCCATCATTTGTGGTGTCAGCTTACTGTTTTATAGGTCCATTGGTCTGTTGGCTGCCCATCTTGATGTTTCCATCATTTGCTGGTGTCAGCTTACTGTTTGATAGGTCCACTGGTCTGTTGGCTGCCCATCTTGATGTTTCCATCATTTGCTGGTGTCACTTACTGTTTTATAGGTCCACTGGCCTGTTGGCTGCCCATCTTAATGTTTCCATCATTGTGGTGGTGTCAACTTAGTGTTTCATAGGTCCACTGGTCTGTTGGCTGCCCATCTTAATGTTTCCATCATTGTGGTGGTGTCAGCTTAGTGTTTCATAGGTCCACTGGCCTGTTGGCTGCCCATCTTAATGTTTCCATCATTGTGGTGGTGTCAGTTTAGTGTTTCATAGGTCCACTGGCCTGTTGGCTGCCCATCTTAATGTTTCCATCATTGTGGTGGTGTCAGCTTAGTGTTTCATAGGTCCACTGGCCTGTTGGCTGCCCATCTTAATGTTTCCATCATTCTGCTGGTGTCAGCTTAGTGTTTTATAGGTCCACTGGCCTGTTGGCTGTCCATCTTATGTTTCCATCATTTGGTGGTGTCAGCTTAGTGTTTCATAGGTCCACTGGCCTGTTGGCTGCCCATCTTAATGTTTCCATCATTCTGCTGGTGTCAGCTTACTGTTTCATAGGTCCACTGGCTGTTGGCTGCCCATCTTGATGTTTCCATCATTGTGTGGTGTCAGCTTAGTGTTTCATAGGTCCACTGGTCTGTTGGCTGCCCATCTTAATGTTTCCATCATTGTGGTGGTGTCAGCTTAGTGTTTCATAGGTCCACTGGTCTGTTGGCTGACCATCTTAACGGTTCCATCATTGTGGTGGTGTCAGCTTATGTTTGATACGTCCCTCTCTCCCCTCTCCCCATTTCAAGACCTTGCCAGTGCATATGTTTATGCGCAGGCTCAGGAAGTATGCCAGACAATTGTTAGGGTTTAGGTGTGGGTGAGCACATATGGAACTGTCTGAGTGCGACGAATCCCTCTTGAACAAACTACAAGCTCCAAAACTGACGGAGAAGTGGGGGAAGGGGGTCCTATCTAATCCATTACTGACACCACAGAACAACAATTGATTTCAGCTGGACAGTAGAGAAGTCCAGTTTTAATGGTACCATTAATGCCTATCTGAATCCCTCAGAACAACAATGAGTCCAAATGGGACAGTGAGAAGGCGTTTGGAATGTATCTAATCCTATACTGAACCACCAGAACAACAATGATGTTCAGATGGGACAGTGAGAAGGCCAGTTTTAATGTATCTAATCCTATACTGAAACCACCAGAACAACAATGATGTTCAGATGGGACAGTGAGAAGGCCAGTTTTAATGTATCTAATCCTATACTGAACCACCAGAACAAGAATGATATCAAGATGGGACAGTAAGAAGGCCAGTTTTAATGTATCTAATCCTATACTGACACCACCAGAACAACAATGATGTTCAGATGGGACAGTAAGAAGGCCAGTTTTAATGTATCTAATCCTATACTGACACCACCAGAACAAGAATGATATCAGATATGGACAGTAAGAAGGCCAGTTTTAATAAAACGTATCCCTATCGAACCACAAACCAAGAAGTGATATCCACGCTCAACCACTAGTAATGAGGCCAATTTTAAGTCAGCTATCCTATCGTCCACACAAAAATGATATATATCAAATGGGACCTTAAGAATGGTCCAGTTCTTTATGCCAACGTTGACCCTTGGATATCGAACCACAAATTAGCATGTGATATCGCACGACTCAACCAAACTGAGTACTTGGCCCCTTTATCAAGTGCACGTTGTCACAAACATTTTTTTCACAATTTTGACCTTAGATGGTCAGGTGATCGTTGCTAGTGAGATGATGTGACCCCTTCCTTGATTCGTGACCTCTGAGATGTGCACTGATTTGAAATAATCAGTCACGAACTTTATAAACTGAGTTCATTGTCACGAACTTTATCAAGCTGCATTGAATAACAAGGACTTTTTTTTTATTGTGTAGGTGGGGTGTGGATGATGGTGATGGTGATAGTGATGATAATCCTCCTCTCCTCAATTGTTTATTGTAATGTGAATAATGTTAACTGTTTGTTTTTTTTGTTTTTTTTTATTATATAATAATATAATAATAATTGTATTATTACTATTGTTTTATTATTATTATTTATTATTATTATTTATATATATTATTATTATCATTAGTAGTAGTAGTATCATTATCATTGCAATGTGAGAAGGGGTATAACGGTTTTATTATGAGCTTTTTTGTGTTGCTGGTTTCTTCACGTAACTGTTATCACTATTATCATTACTATCATCATCATCACTATCATCATCATTATTATTATTATCATTATTACTATCTGATTCCTGTGTCAGATTTCTACTATGACAATCTGTGTCATAATTATGTCGTCTGGCTTCTGTGTCAGACTTCTTCTATGACAAATCTGTGTCATAATTATGTCGTCTGGCTCCTGTGTCACAGTTCTGCTATGACAATCTGCGTCATAATTATGTCATCTGGCTCCTGTGTCACAGTTCTGCTATGGCAATCTGCGTCATAATTATGTCATCTGGCTCCTGTGTCACAGTTCTGCTATGGCAATCTGCGTCATAATTATGTCATCTGGCTCCTGTGTCACAGTTCTGCTATGGCAATCTGCGTCATAATTATATCGTCTGGCTCCTGTGTCACAGTTCTGCTATGACAATCTGCATCATAATTATGTCATCTGGCTCCTGTGTCACAGTTCTGCTATGACAATCTGTGTCATAATTATGTCATCTGGCTCCTGTGTCACAGTTCTGCTATGACAATCTGTGTCATAATTATTGTCTGGCTCCTGTGTCAGACTTCTACTATGACAATCTATGTCATAATTATGTCGTCTGGCTCCTGTGTCAGACTTCTGCTATGACAATCTATGTCATAATTATGTCGTCTGGCTCCTGTGTCAGACTTCTACTATGACAATCTGTGTCATAATTATGTCGTCTGGCTCCTGTGTCTAGACTTCTACAATGACAATCTGTGTCATAATTATGTCATCTGACTCCTGTGTCAGACTTCAACTATGACAATCTGTGTCATAATTATGTCGTCTGACTCCTGTGTGACGTCAGATTTCTACCATAACAATCTGTGTCATAATTATGTCGTCTGACTTCTGTGTGACGTCAGATTTCTACTATGGCAATCTGTGTGATAATTATGTCGTATGACTCCTGTGTGACGTCAGATTTCTACTATGACAACACGTGTCATAATTTTGTCTACGTGTGTCATAATTATGTCTACTATGACAATCTGTGTCATGATTATATCTACTATGACAATTTGTATGACAGTTATGTCTACTATGACATCTGTGTCATAATTATGTCGTCTGGCTCCTGTGTCAGATTTCTATCAGGTTCATGGTTCCGTCATCTGACCCATCTGTTTCTGTGTTTAAAGCTCTTAACGTCTGTGACACGAACTCTTTGCGATCTTCTTTGTTTATTCCTTTCTTTGTTTGCTTGTTTTTCGTTTACAACAGGAATTCCCATGTACACTCAAATAGACGAGTGAACGTTTACGTGTATGGCTGGGGTTTTTTTTATTCAATTTTTTGTTTGTTGGTAACCTCTTCTTTAATGAAGCCATACTCCGTTTTCAGGATTGTGTATGCTGGATGTTTTCGTATTTCGCTAAGCCACAGAACACTGACATAGTTTATTCAGAATCTTTAACGTGTGTATGTGATATCAACGTGCGTGTGCTTGACAAAGGGTATCTGTACGTGTGACTGAAGGTCTGTGGTATCTGTACGTGTGACTGAAGGTCTGTGGTATCTGTACGTGTGACTGAAGGTCTGTGGAATCTGTACGTGTGACTGAAGGTCTGTGGGTATCTGTACGTGTGACTGAAGGTCTGTGGGATCAGTACGTGTGACTGAAGGTCTGTGGTATCTGTACGTGTGACTAAAGGTCTGTGGTATCTGTACGTGTGACTGAAGGTCTCTGGATCAGTACGTGTGACTGTCAGCTATAGATAGCAGAGTTGAAAGTCTGTGGATCTGTACGTGTGACTGAAGTCTGTGGATCTGTACGTGTGACTAAAGTCTGTGGATCAGTACTGTGACTGTCGCTATAGATAGCAAGTTGAAGTCTGTGGTATCTGTACGTGTGACTGAAGGTCTGTGGATCTGTACGTGTGACTAAAGGTCTCTGGGATCAGTACGTGTGACTGAAGGTCTGTGGTATCTGTACGTGTGACTGTCAGCTAAGTAGCAGAGTTTGAAAGTCTGTGGGATCTGTAGTGTGACTGTCAGCTATAGATAGCAGAGTGTGAAAGTCTGTGGGATCAGTACGTGTGACTGAAGGTCTGTGGTATCTGTACGTGTGACTGTAGCTATAGATACAGAGTTTGAAAGTCTGTGGATCTGTACTGTGACTGTCAGTATAGAGCAGAGTTGAAAGTCTGTGGTATCTGTACGTGTGACTGTCTGTATAGATAGCAGAGTTGAAGGTCTGTGGTATCTGTACG
>JAPXFY010000032.1:5111969-5134469 GCA_030674185.1 Monoplex corrugatus | reverse complement strand
GCTCTCTTTGCGTAAACCGGATGGTTAATAAAAATTGTTATAAACAGATATGACTTGCAAGGGCTGAGAAAACGTACCTGCATTTACTCTAACTAACATGGGACAACAGAGCGTACATACGTAATCCTCTATTCCTTGCCTACACATTTTGCTCACAGACATACATACAGTCACAGCTTCCGTTTGACTCAACCTGAACAGTCCCCTTACAGATTTAAAGAAAATGTGAACATTACATTTTCAAATATGTATATTAACCCCATGACTCCCGAACCCTATCTACCAACAGCAAAAACTTAACCCTTTGATTCCCTCACCCTATCCGCCATCTTCTCAGAGGAAGCTGGTGGATTGGGTGAGGAAATCAAAGGGTTAAGTTTTCGCTTTGCTGGCATGGTTGGCAATGCAGGATGCTGGTGAGCAGGGTGTGGGAGTCAAAAGGTTAAATCTAAAAATTCGTGTATTGCATAATAAAAATGCGCACGTGAATTCTAGAAACATGTATGTTACGGAGAGCGAATTGCTGTAATGAAAACGGTCCAAAATGCGAAATCACTTCTGACAATACGTACGTTACATTCTAAAATGCGTGCAGTAATCTTAACCCTTTGATTCCCGCACCCTATCCACGAACTGCAAAAAATTAACCCTTTGATTTCCTTGCCCTATTCACCAACTTCCTGGAGGAAGCTGGTGGATACTGTGAGGAAATCAAAGAGTTAAGCTTTCGCTTTGTTAACATGGTTGTTGTTAACATGGTTGTTGTTAACATGGTTGTTGTTAACATGGTTGCCAATGAAGGATGCTGGTGGACAGGGTGCGGGAGTCAAAGGGTTAAAATGCGTATAGTACAAAGAACGTACTGCTGTGATGAACTGAGTTCTCCAACATTCGACTACATGAAACAACACAGCCACCCTCGTCTCCTTCTCGTTCATAAGAACAAGGACACACGCATTCAAAACTGACTCAAAGTTGCAGGTTAAGAATTGTCTACAGGTTTTTCAAAAGCAGACGTTCATAAACGCAATCCATGGACGCAACAACACAACAACAACAACAACAACGACAACAACAACAAAACAACAACAACAAAACTCTTTTATGCATCGATTTAACTACGATTTTGCCCCCTCTTACATTTTGTAAAGAAAATTTAGGAAACCTCCCCTCCCTTCTAAAAAGGATCTTGTAAAAAAAATTTTTAAACTGTATGTATATGCATGCCTGCATGCAAAAAAAAACCCCTGAGAAAATGCCTCAGACAGACACAGTTACGTGCCCTGGGAGAAAACAGAGAAAGACAGTCTCTCCTCGTTGTCTAGACCTTGCGAGCGAAGACATATCCCAGCAGGTACCCATTCTTGAACTGTCTGGGATCCTGTGTCAAGACATCTTTCTCCAGGCGACTGTACATCTCATCCACCAGAGCCTCTTTCTCGCTCTCGCTGCGCGTGCTGGAAAGGCCCTGGATGAAAGAACTGTTACTCCAGCATCTGTTTTGGTTGACCACGGCTTTGGCCCATGTGGCGCGATCGTCTACACCTTCTGTGAACGACACATTCCATATCCAAAACAAATGTGACTGCCCGCGTTCAAGCAAATAGGAACCAGGAAAAAAAAAACCACGAAAAAAGAATTTAATACAACAAGACAAGACAGGCGCAAATTTTCAGCCAACTGACCTTTTGTCAAGCGTAAGATCACAACCAAACAAACACTGATACAAAAATTAGGAGAAAAAGACTGAAACTTCCCTGCTGCTCCGTCCAATGCCATCATCAATGTATCTTTTGTATATTTCAGGTTTGGGTTTCTTGTATTGTTGTAGGATTTGTTGTTCAAGAATCCCATGAACAGACAGGCAAAGCTGGGGCTCATTTTTGTACCCAGAGCAGCAGGGAAGTTTCAGTCTTTTTTTCCTAATTTTTGTATCTGGTGTTTGTGTGTTTGTGATCTCACGCTTGGCCGAAAATTAGCGCCTGTCTTGTCTTGTTGTATTAAATACGCGTCCTTATTGTTTGTTCGTGTTTTTTCAGGTTCCTCACACATTCCATAATAAACATACAGGGGCTTGTAATTCTCAGTGGTGTCCAATCCTCACTGTTATTGTTGTTTAAAGCCCAGCTGACTGCGTAGTCATATCAGGGCTTGTAATTCTCAGTGGTGTCCAATCCTTATTGTTATTGTTGTTTAAAGCCCAGCCGACTGCGTAGAGCCATATCAGGGCTATAACCGTTTCAAAACATACAAAACTTCAACAAGAAAAAAAAGGAAAAGAAAACTAAGTAGGCTACGCATATCAATGCATTCGCGCACATAATCTAAGGACATGTCCCTGGCGTTGACCACTCCGTCCAATTTATCACACAAGGAATTAAAAAAATACACCTGTATAAAAATCTAAGCATACCTAATGACACCAAAACGTATATAAAAACAGGCCTAAACTACCTAAAATTGCTTCCGCATATCTCACTTCCCTAGAGCCAAAAATGCACATGTACCCAATTATCAATCCTAAGAAAAAGTACGTAGGACTTTATCAAACACATACAGATGAATGGACCAGCAAGGCAAAAAATGATAGAAGAAATGACAGAAAGCAAAGGAACAAGGTAGAAACAAAGAGAGTGACAGAAAAGAGGAAATTTCTAGCACAGAATTTCAAGAAGGTGAGGAAGCTATTTATACTGAAAGAACCCCCAGCATCCCCACATGGGACTGAGCAACGCCTCCGGATCACGCATTTGAAAAGTGGAAGAGATTTTACTGTGTGACCCTGGTTAACCCTTTGATTCCCGCATCCTATCCACCAACTAACAAAAACTTAACCTTTGACTCCCACACCCTATCCACCAAGTGCAAAAACTTAAACCTTTGACTCCCACACCATATCCACCAAGTGCAAAAACTTAACCCTTTGACTCGCACACCCTATCCACCAAGTGCAAAAACTTAACCCTTTGACTCGCACACCCTATCCACCAAGTGCAAAAACTTAATCATTTGCTCATGAAGCTGGTGGAAAGGATGCAGGAGTCAAAGGGTTAAGTTTTTGCTTTTCTAGTATGGTTGACAATGCAGGATGCTGGTGGATAGAGTGCGGGAGTCAAAGGGTTAAACTTCAAACTTCAGACTTCAGACCTCAAAACATTTTCGTACTGAAGGATGGTAACACTATGTCTCATAGCTAGTCCTTGCCATTCTACACTCTTAACATGAGCATATTTAACTCTTTGACTCCCGCACCCTATCCACCGACTGCAAAAACTTTAACCTTTCCTTCCTTCACCTTATCTACCAGCTTCCTGCAAGAAGCTGGTGGTAATAGTGAGGAAGTCAATTACCATTACCAAAGGGTTAAGTTTTTGCTTTGCTGGCATGGTTGACAATGCAGGATGCAGGTGGACAGGGTGAGGTTACCAAAGGGTTAAGTTTTTGCTTTGCTAGCATGGTTGACAATGCAGGATGCAGGTGGACAGGGTAAGGGAACCAAAGGTTAAGTTTTTGCTTTGCTAGCATGGTTGACAATGCAGGATGCAGGTGGACAGGGTGAGGTTACCAAAGGGTTAAGTTTTTGCTTTGCTGGCATGGTTGACAATGCAGGATGCAGGTGGACAGGGTAAGGGAACCAAAGGGTTAAGTTTTTGCTTTGCTAGCATGGTTGACAATGCAGGATGCAGGTGGACAGGGTGAGGTTACCAAAGGTTAAGTTTTTGCTTTGCTAGCATGGTTGACAATGCAGGATGCAGGTGGACAGGGTAAGGGAACCAAAGGGTTAAGTTTTTGCTTTGCTAGCATGGTTGATAATGCAGGATGCAGGTGGACAGGGTAAGGGAACCAAAGGGTTAAGTTTTTGCTTTGCTAGCATGGTTGACAATGCAGGATGCAGGTGGACAGGGTAAGGGAACCAAAGGGTTAAGTTTTTGCGTTGCTAACATGGTTGACAATGCAGGATGCAGGTGGACAGGATAAGGGAGTCAAAGGGTCAAGTTTTTGCTTTGCTAGCATGGTTGACAATGCAGAATGCTGGTGGACAGGGTGCAGGAGTCAAATGGCTAAAACGTCTTCCCAACAAGCCCACAGCACGGTCAGCTCTGGGTAAGCGTCAGTCAGGACTGATAAATCCCACAATAACTTTGGTCCGATGGCTGGGCTGGACCTGGTTGGTAAGCGTGTGTGGCTATGTCCTGGGATTTGTCGTCTCCCCCACCTTGCCATTCGGTTTGTAAACAAGGTAACTGACGACTGGGGGACTGTCGAAAGAGTGGCGAGGCACCGGTGTTCCGGGTCCCTGCCGCATGGCGTTGGCGATCATGGCCCTCCATATGCATCTATCCCTTGTTGCCGCAAGCACATCTTCCACCCTCGCTGTCCTCAGACACTCTGCAAATCCGTCCAATATTTTTTTTCCATGGGTTTACCAGGTGCTCTTTCTCTCCAGCTTTGCTGTTGTGACCAGGTGCTCTAATTCCCCTTTCCTTATAAAATGGCCTATAAATGTTGCCTGTCCTTTCCTAATCTTCCTTATCAATGATCTTCCTGTGTCTGCCTCCATCAAGATTGTCTCGTTTGTTTTCTTTGCTGTCCATGGAACTCTCAGCATTCTTCTTAGAAACCACATCTTGGCTGCCTCAATCTTGTTCTGGCTTTGCTTGTTGACTGTCTACACCTCACAACCGTACAACATTATCGGTTCTATATAACATTCAAGAACTCTCTTCCTGATGTTAATTGACAGGCATCTGTTGGCTAGAATGTTTTTCTTTCTTATTGAACGCTGTTTTGGCTTGGCCGATTCTGCTGGTTATCTCTGAAGTGCGTCTGCCGTCTGGTGAGATGATCGTTCCCAGATATTTAAACTTATCAACCTGTCTCAAGGTCGTGCCGTTTGCTGTTATTTTGCATGAGGGGATTTCTTTTTTTTTTTTTACTGATTACCATGACTTCAGTCTTCCTGCTGTTTAACGCCAACCCTTTACTTTTGTTTTCTATTTCTAGTATATTCACAAGGTTTTGTAGGTCCCTTTCATTTTCTACAATGAGCACGGTGTCATCTGCGTATCTGTTTATCATTTTTCCTCCAACCTTTAATCCATGGAATGGTAAGAAAAAAAAAATTTGGGGGGGGGGGGGGGGTGAAAAGAAAGCTTCTCTCCACTGACCTTTTTCCAGTTTTTGCTGCCACTGTTTTTGAGCAACACAGGGTATCAGGACTTGCTCAGCGTTGATCAGTCTCAGACCAGCTTTGTACACCTCGCTGTTGGTGTCTTCAAAAGGCGCTCTGTACTCTTTCAGAAAGCGTGTGCAGCGATTGAAGTTGGTGTTGACAAACTCCTCCTGCAGGACCATGCCAAAACACCCACCATCAACCAACTAGGTGAAGACAATATATTCTTAATCATAAATAGGTATGTAAGTGAGTGAGTAAGTGAGTGAGCGAGTAAGCGAGAGAGTGAGTGAGTGAGTGAGTGAATAAGAAAGTCAGTAAGTCAGTCAGTGAGCCAGCCAGTAAGAAAGCAAGCAAGCAAGTAAGTCAGTCAGTCAGTCAGTCGGTCATTCAGTCAGCCAGTAAGTAAGTAAGTAAGTAGGTAAGTAAGTAAGTAAGTAGGTAAGTAAGTCAATCAATCAGTCAATCAGTCGGTCAGTTAGTCAGCCATTAAACAAGCAAGCAAGCAAGTAAGCAAGTAAGTAAGCAAGCAAGTAAGTAAGTGAGTGGGTGAGTGAGTGAGTGAGTGAGTAAGAAGTAATAAGTAGGTGAATAAATAAATACAAAATACAGGAGTATGTAGATAAATAAACAGGTAAGAATTGAAAATAACAAATAACAGTTAATGCATGCACATACCCACATGCCCTCACACATACATTCATACATACACACCCATATCGACACAGCATGACGACCAGCCATGCTCTGCTACCATCAGCTAAAAAGAATGCCAAGATTCTATCATCACGAATAAGAATTACACAAAGATCTTTACTATCATTAACAAAGATCACACAAAGACGTGTATATGTCTGTCTGTCTGTGTATCTGTCGACGTTGTTTCATCATCACGTGCCCTGCCGCATGGCGTTGGCGATCATGGCCCTCCATATGCATCTATCCCTTATCACCGTAAGCACTTCTTCCACCCTCTCTGTCTCAGCCACCTTGCAAGTCCGTCCAATATTTTCTCCCTGGGTCTACCTAGTGCTCTCTTTCCCTCCACCTTTCCTGTTGTGACCAGGTGCTCCAATTTCCCTTTCCTCATAAAATGGCATATAAATGTTGCTTGTCTTTACCTAATCTTCCTTATGAATGATTTTCTTGTGTCTGCCTCCATCAAGACTGTCTCGTTTGTTTTCTTTGCTGTCCATGGAACTCTCGACATTCTTCTTAGAAACCACATTTCGGCTGCCTCAATCTTGATCTGGCTTTGCGTGTTGACTGTCCACGCCTCACAACCGTATAACATTATTGGTTCTATATAACATTGAAGAACTCTCTTCCTGATGTTAATTGATAAGCATTTGTTGGAAAGAACGCTTTTCATCTTCTTGAATGCTGTTTTGACTAGGCCAATTCTGCTGGCTATTTCCGATGTACATCTGCCATCTGGTGTTGTTTAATGTTAGCACGATTTTATCAGCTGTCTCCAGGTGGATCTTTACCACACTTGGGTCAAAGATATAGACAGTTAAGGAGTGATGAAAGCGTAAGTTTGGAGGACAAGATTTCAAGGTCAATTTGGAGGACAAGATGTCAAGGTCAATTGGGAGGACAAGATGTTGAGATCAATTTGGAGGAGGTGTCAAGGTCAATTTGGAAGACAAGATGTAAAGGTCAATTTGGACAAGATATAAAGGTCAATTTGGAGGACAAGATATTAAGGTAAATTTGGAGGACAATATGTCAAGGTCAAATTGAAGGACAAGATGTCAAGGTCAATTTGGAGGACAAGGATTTTTATGTCAATTTCGAGGACAAGATGTTAAAGTCAATTTAGAGGACAAGACGTCAAGGTCAATTTGGAGGACAAGATGTCAAGGTCAACGTCAAACAGAAGATAAAAGTGCCTCCAACAGCTTGTCTGTCTGTTAGTGTGGTGTAAGACGTAATATTAACAAGATTTTATCAGCCGTCTCTGGATGATCTTTACCACACTTGGGTCAACGATGTGGACCGTCGAAGAGTGACGACTGTTTAAAGTTGGAGGACAAGATTTCAAAGGCAATTTGGAGTATAAGATGTTACGGTCAATTTGGAGGACAAGATGTCAAGGTCAGTTTGAAGTATAAGATGTCAAGGTCAATTTGGAGGGCAAAATGTCAAGATAATTTTGAAAAACAAGATGTCAAGGTCAGTTTGAATAAGATGTCAAGGTCAATTGGGAGGACAAGATGTCAAGGTTAATTTGGAGGACAAAATGTCAAGATCAATTCGAAGAACAAGATGTCAAGTTCAGTCTGAAGGAAAGGATGTCAAGGTCAATTTGGAGGACAAGATTTTAAGGTCAATTGGAGGAGAAGGTGTCAAGATCAATTGGAGGACAATATTTCAAGGTCAATTTGGAGGACAGAATGTCAAGGTCAATTTGGAGGAGAAGGTGTCAAGGTCCATTTGAAGGACAAAATGTCAAGGTCAATTTGGAGGACAGGATTTAAATGTCAATTTGGAGGACAAGATGTCGAGGTCAATTTGGACAGGATTTCAAGGTCAAATTCAAGAAAAAATTGTCAAGGCCAATCTGGAGGACAAGATGTCAAGATCAAAGTCCCTTAGAACATAAAAGTGCCTCAAACAGCACTTCCTATTCTGTTTAACTGTTGTGCCGGTTTACTATTGCCCTCGCTTCACATCGTTTTATTTCAAGTGAATCTTCTTCGAGGTCAAAGGGACCTTGAGAAGGACAAAATCTGGCTTGTCTGTAACAATATTTGTAATAACTTGGAGATTGTTAGAATGGCTTGACAAGTCTTGTGTAACATTGTTATTACATTCTTATTATCTGTGCGATTTTGCCCCTCATCTTTCATTATTTGCATGTTCAGCATGCCCTCACATCATCATCATCATCATCATCATCATCATCATCATCATCAAATGCCTGTGTGATTTTGCCCTCTTCTCTCATTCTTCTCCACATGTTCAGCGTACCTTCCCATAACCATCCTCCTCATCATCATCACCATCATCATCGTCATCACCATCATCATCATCATCATCATCATCATCACATCACATCATCATCATCATCATCATCACCACCTACCTTTGTGATCTTGCCCTCATCCCTCATTTTTCTCCACAAGGTCAGCATGCCCTCCTACCACCACCACCATCATCACCATTACCACCATCACCATTACCACCACCACTACCATCATCATCACCACCATCATCATCACCACCACCACCATCATCACTATCACCACTACCATCATCATCACCACCACAACCACCATCATCATCACATCATCATCATCACCACCACCACACCACTTTCACCACCATCATCACCACTACCACCACCACCACCACCATCATCACCACCACCACCACATCATCATCACCACACACCACCACCACCATCACCATCACCACACCACTTTCACCACCATCACCACCACCACCATCATCACCACCACCACATCACCACCACCACCATCATCATCATCACCACCACCATCATCATCATCATCACACCACCACCACCACCATCATCATCACTACCACCACTACCACCACTACCATCATCATCACCACTACCACCACCACCATCATCATCATCATCACCCCACCATCACCACCATCCCACCACCACCATCATCATCACTACCACCACTACCACCATTATCATTATCGTCATCATCATCATCATCATCGTCATCACCTACCTTTGTGATTTTGACCTCATTCCTCATTTTTCTCCACAAGTTCAGTATGCCCTCCTGTCATCACCATCATCACCACCACCACCACCACTACCACCATCATCATCACCACCACCACCATCATCACCACCACCATCATCATCATCACCACCACCACTACCACCATTATCATTATCGTCACCATCACCACCATCATCATCACCACCTACCTTTGTGATCTTGCCCTCATCCCTCATTTTTTCTCCACAAGTTCAGCATGCCCTCCTACCACCACCACCATCATCACCATTACCACCATCACCATCACTATCATCATCATCATCACCACCACCATCATCACCATCACCACCATCATCACCACCACCACCATCATCACCATCACCACCATCATCACCACCACCACCACCACATCACCACCACCACATCATCACCACCACCACACACCACCATCACCCACCATCATCACCACCACCACCATCACCACCACCATCACCACCATCACCACCATCACCACACACCACCACCATCACCACCACCACCACACATCATCATCACCACCACCATCACCACCATCATCATCATCATCACTCACCACATCACCACCATCACACCATCATCATCACCACCACCATCACCACCACCATCACCACCACCATCATCTATCATCATCATCATCACCATCATCACACCACCACCACCACCACCATCACCACTATGTATCATCATCATCACCACCACCACCACCACCATCATCACCACCATCATCATCACCACCACCACATCATCATCAATCATCATCATCCATCATCATCATCACCATCATCATCATCCATCATCATCATTCACATCATCACCATCATCATCATCATCATCATCCACATCATCATCACCCATCATCACATCATCCACCACCATCATCATCATCCCATCATCATCCACCATCATCATCACCACCTCATCACCAATCACCACCCATCATCATCATCACCACCACCATCATCACCATCACCACCACCATCATCACACTCACCACCATCACCACCATCATCATCATCACCATCATCATCATCACCATCACCATCATCACCATCCCACCACATCATCATCCCCACCATCACCACCATCACCACCACCACCACCATATCATCATCCATCACCACCACCACCTACCTTTGTGATCTTGTCCATCATTTCCTCCACAAGTTCAGCATGCCTCCTACCACCATCATCCATCACCACCACCATCACCACCATCATCATCATCACCACCACCATCATCATCATCACACCACCACCACCACCACCATCATCATCATCCACCACTCACCACCACACCACCATCATCATCATCACCACCACCATCATCACCACCACCACACCATCATCACCACCACCACCATCATCACCATCATCACCACCACCACCACCATCATCATCATCACCACCACCATCACCACCACCACCATCACTCATCATCATCACACATACCTTTGTGATTTGCCATCATCCTCATTCCTCCACATTCAGCATGCCTCTCACCACCACACTCATCTCATCATCACACCACCACACATCATCATCATCACACCACCTACCTTTCATCTGTCCTCATCCGTCATCCTCCACCATTCACATGCCCCTACCACCATCATCATCATCACTCACACACCACCACCACCATCATCATCATCATCATCACACCACCACCACCACATCATCATCACTACACCACACCATCACCACCACCCACATCATTCACTACACCACTACCACCTACCACACCACCACCATCATCATCAACTACCACACTACCCACACCATCTCACACTACCACACCATACATCACTACACCATACTACACCCTACCCATCACCACATCACCTACCTTTGTGATTTTGCCCTCATCGCTCATTTTTCTCCACAACTTCAGCATGCCCTCCTCAGAGCCCTGGTTACAGTGGCGGACACCCTTCTGCTTCATCTCAGGGTCTTCTGATGGCGTGGACACGACCAGCACCCGCCTGTTGATGTCCACAACACACTCACATCACGTTTAACCCTTCACTCCGCACCTATCACATGTACCCTTGATCCTACATCCACAATTGCAAAAAAAACCTCAACTTTTGACTCCCTTACCCTATCCACCAACTGCAAAAAAACCTCAACTTTTGACTCCCTTACCCTATCCACCAACTGCAAAAAACCCTCAACTTTTGACTCCCTTACCCTATCCACCAACTGCAAAAACCTCAACTTTGATCCTTACCCTATCACAACTGCAAAAAAACCTCAACTTTTGACTCCCTTACCCTATCCACCAACTGCAAAAATCAACTTTTGACTCTTACCTATCCACAACTGCAAAAACAACAACAACAATAAAATAACTTGACTCTCTCACCCTATGAGGATACGATGAGGGAGTCAAAGAGTTAAGTTTTTTCTTTGCTTGCCTGGTTGACAATGCAAGGAAGCTGGTTGACAGGTTGCGGGAGTCAAAGGGTTAAAATCACGGTAATAGTTGTCCCGTTACACTAAGATCGTTGCACACCGTGATGGTATAGACGTCAGCCTTTTTTTTTTTTTGGCAACAACTTTACGGGGGGCCCATCTCCTCTTTGTGGCTGCTTTAATTTGCCTGTTCTTATTCTTATTGTTATTGTTGTTAACCCTTTGACTCCTGCACCCTATTCCACCAACTGCAAAAACTTAACTTTTGACCCCCTCATCCTATCCACCATCTTCCTGCAGGAAGTTGGTGGATAGGGTGAGGGATTCAGAGGGTTAAGTTTTTGCTTTGCTAGCCTGGTTAACAATACAAGTACGCTGGTTGACAGCTTGCGGGAGTCTAAGGGTTAAAAACAGGGTAACAGTTGTCCCGTAACCCTGAGATCGTAGCGCGCGCACTGTGGTGGTGGTAGAGACATCAGCTTTTTTCGGCACCAACGTTACGGGGGGCCCATCTCCTTTTCCTGGCTGTTTCATTTTACCTGTCCTTAATGTTATTGTTGTTGAAAGCCCAGCCGACTGCGCGGAGCCATATCAGGGCTATAACTGCTTCAAAACACAAAACTTCAACAGGAAAAAAAATTGAAGTGCACATATCAATGCATTCGCGCACATAATCTAAGGACATATACCTCTGGCATTGGCCACTCCGTCAAATTTATCGCACATGGGATTTTAAAAAACACACCTGAATACAAATTTAAACATACCTAGGGACACCAGAATATATAATTATTGATTGTTGGTTGATTGGTAGTTTGTGGGTTTGAAGAGGTTGTGTGTGTGTGTGTGTGTGTGTGTGTGTGTGTGTGTGTGTGTGTGTGTGTGTGTGTGTGTGTCTGTGTGTGTGTGTGTGTGTGGTCTGTGTGTGTGTGTCTGTGTGTCTGTGTGTGTGTGTGTGTCTGTGTGTGTGACTGTGTGTTTGTTGGTGTGTACTTTGCTTACGATCCACTTCCTTTTCTTTTTTTTCTCTTTTTTTTTCTTAATTTTATCTTATGCATTTCTTTATCCATTTTCCCCCCTTTACCTGATTTGAGTTCTGTTGCTCGCAGGAGGAGAAATGATTCCCAGTCCTTGGATCCTTGTTTTGCCACCAGCTTTCGTTCTGCCTCGTTGGCATCCGGGAAACGGTGTAGAGAGTTCTGGAAGGTCGTGGCTCTGTGATACAGCCATCATCATCATCATCGTCATTAGCATCAACGTCAACGTCGTCATTGGCATCAACGTCACCATCGTCATTAGCAATCAATGTCACCATCGTCATTAGCATCAACGTCACCATCGTCATCAGCAATCATCGTCACCATCGTCATCAGCATCAAAGTTGCCATCGTCATTAGCAATCAAAGTCACCATCGTTATTAGCATCAACGTCACCATCGTCATTAGCATCAACGTCACCATCGTCATTAGCATCAACGTCACCACCGTCATTAGCAATCAACGTCACCATCGTCATTAGCAATCATCGTCACCATCATCATTAGCAATCAACGTCACCATCATCATTAGCAGCATCAACGTCACCATCGTCATCAGCATCAACGTCACCATCGTCATCAGCATCAACGTCACCACCGTCATTAGCGATCAACGTCACCATCGTCATTAGCAAAGGCACCATTGTCATCAGCATCAACGTCACCATCGTCATTAGCAATCAAAGTCACCATCGTCATTAGCAATCAACGTCACCATCGTCATCAGCATCAACGTCACCACCATTCACAACTTTTTTTTAATCACGTGGCCTGGTTGGTTCCTTGGAGAGAACCGTAGACTCATGACCAGATCTGTCAAGTTCAATCCTGGCCGCAGTATTAAAAATTCCTGCTCGCTCACCATCTTAATGTTTCCATCACTCTGGTGGTTCAGCTCAGCGTTTTATAGGTCCCTCACTTTCAGTTTCAATTTCTCAAGATGACGTCTCCGCGCTTGGAATGAATTCCATATGCACTAGCGTCGCAGGTGCCATGTGATGGAGAAGATCCAGAATGATCACGGCACAAGCCTTAAGCCTGCATATAAACCCATGAGCTGGCCAGGTCCTGAGGTCCTACCTAGATAGTTCCATAACTCTGGGGTCGTAGGAGAGTGAGGTGGTAGAGACCTCAACTTTTCCCGTGGCCAGCACCACGACGACGGCGCCCAATCAATCTCCCTCGATTAAAATTCATATTCACCTTTTTTTTAACCAAGACTTCAGGATGGCAAGAAGGCCAATTGGTCTTCAAGGGGTGGGACCTGGGAAATCAACCTTAGGCCCCCTACCCATCTCCCTATTTCAAGACATTGCTAGCGCTCAGGGTTTTGTGCAGGTTTAGGCAATCTGCCAGAAATCCAAAACAAGTGTGACTGCCCGCGTTCAAGCAAACAGGAACAAAAAAAAACAAAAAAAAACACTAAAAAATTAATCAGAACGCGTATTTAATACAACCAGACAAAACAGGCTCAAATTTTCGGCCAACTGACCTTTGTCAAGAGTAAGACCACAAACAAACAATTAGAAGAAAAAACTGAAACTACCCTGATTTTTCGTCTGCCTATTCCTTTTCTCACACTGCACGGAGCAGCAGGGAAGTTTCAGTCTTTTTCTCCTAATTTTTGTATCTGGTGTTTGTGATTTTAGGCTTGACAAAGGCCAGTCGGCCGAAAAGTTGCGCCTGTCTTGTCTTGTTGTATTAAATGCGCGTTCTGATTCTTTGTTCGTGTTCTTTTCTGGCTTCAGTCTGCCAGATAATAGCTGGCAGACTTGGGCGGAGTGCATGTGGAAATGGAATTGTCCAGGTGCAATCGATCTTTTTGAACAAAACTCCAAACCAGACTCTGCCTTTCCCATTCTTACCATCAATACATAATACGTCTTTCTTTCAAAACACGCAGGAATTGATTTCTTCTTCAACGCTTTGATGTTGGAACCACACAAGTACAACAACAGCTCCAGAGTTGACAAAAACAAAACAGAACAAAATACCACCACCACCACTACCACTAGCAACAACAACAAACATATGCAGACAGACAAACAGAAATACAGACAGACAACAGAAATACAGACAGACCAACAGAATTACAAACGAACAGAAATACAGACGAACGACCAGAAATACAGACAGACAAACAGAAAGACAGACAGACCAACAGAATTACAAACGAACAGAAATACAGACGAACAGAAATACAGACAGACGAACAGAAAGACAGACAGACCAACAGAATTACAAACGAACAGAAATACAGGCGAACAGAAACACAGACCAAGGACCAACAGAAATACAGACAGACCAACAGAAATACACACAGACAAACACAAATACAAACAGACGAACAGAAACACAGACAGACGAACAGAAATACACACAGACAAACACAAATACAAACAGACGAACAGAAATACAGACAGGCGAACAAAATACACACAGACAAACACAAATACAAACAGACGAACAGAAATACAGACAGGCGAACAGAAATACACACAGACAAACACAAATACAAACAGACGAATAGAAACACAGACAGACGAACAGAAATACAGACAGACGAACAGAAATACAGACAGACAAACCAACAGAATTACAAACGAACAGAAATACAGACAGACGAACAGAAACACAGACAGACGAACAGAAACACAGACTGACGAACAGAAATACAGACAAACGAACAGGAAGACAGACAGACCAACAGAATTACAAACGAACAGAAATACAGACGAACAGAAATACAGACGAACAGAAACACAGACAGACGAACAGAAAGGCAGACAGACCAACAGAATTACAAACGAACAGAAATACAGACGAACAGAAAGACAGACAGACCAACACAAAGACAGACAGTCGAATAGAAAGACAGACAGACAAACAGTAAGAGACGAGCAGAAGTACACACTGACGAACAGAAATACAGACTGACGAACAGAAATACAGACGAACAGAAATATCTTGTCTTGTTGTATTAAATATGCGTTCTTATTCTTTTTTTCGCGTTTTTTTTTTTTCTTCTGGTTCCTGAACAGAAATACAGACAGACAAACAGAAATACAGACAGGCGAACAGACATACAGACATACAAACAGACGGACAAACAGACAGGGCAACTCACGGCTCAGACATCCAATGGGCGGCAAGAAAAGACACGAATGAGGTCAGCTGAGCAGTCTGGCATGATCTGATGGTAAAAACTGGCGCCAGACGCCATCACGAACACTTTCTTGAAGTCGTTCAGGTAGGTAGGAGGGTCTGGAATCAGCCCTGCACGGCATAACATACATGAAACAACGATTATGAGTAACACCCGTCACCTGTCACCTATCACCTGTCACTTGTCACTACCTGTCACTTGTCACCCGTCACTTGTCACCTGTCCACCGTCACCTGTCACCCATCACCTGTTATCTGTCACCTGTCGTCACCTGTCACCTATCACCTGTCACTTGTCACCTACCACCCGTCACCTGTCACTTGTCACTTGTCACCCATCACCCGTAATCCATCACCTGTCACCCATAACCCGTCACCTGTCACCTGTGACCTGTCACCCATCACCTGTCACCCGTCACCTGTCACCCATCACTTGTCATCTGTCATCCGTCAGTTGTCACCCGTAACCCATCACTTGTCACCCATCACCTGTCACCCGTAATCCATCACCTGTCACCTGTCACTTGTCATTTGTCACCCATCACCTGTCACCTGTAAACCATCACCTGTCACCCGTAACCCATCACCTGTCACCTGTCACTTGTCACTTGTCACCCATCACCTGTCACCCGTAATCCATCACCTGTCACCCGTAATCCATCACCTGTCATCCGTAATCCATCACCTGTCACCTGCACATGTCATTCGTTACCCGTCACCCATCACCCGTCACCTGTCACTTGTCGCCTGTCATTTGTTACCTGTCACCCGTCACCCATCACCAACCACCCATCACTTCACCTGTCACCATCACCTGTCACCCATCACCTGTCACCCATCACCTGTCACCCATCACCAGTCACCCATCACCTGTCACCTGTCACCCGTCACCTGTCACCCGTCACCCGTCACCCATCAACTGTCACCCATCACCTGTCACCCGTCACCTGTCACCCATCACCTGTCATTTGTTACCTTCGCCCGTCACCCATCACCTGTCACCCATCACCTGTCACCTGTCACCTGTCACTCGTCACCCGTCCCCTGTCACCTGTCACCCGTCACCTGTCACCCGTCATCTGTCACCTGTCAGCATCATGGAGTTCGATGGGTAGTCGCCGCAGCAGACGTCACAACAACTGTCCACCGTTTACTCCTGTCTTGAGTTTTCTCTATGCTACTTCGTGGACCTTCAAACCGCTGACGTTGGTGATGTTGTGTACACCTTCAAACCACTGACGTTGGTGATGTTGTGTACACCTTCAAACCGCTGATGTTGGTGATGTTGTGTACACCTTGAAACCGCTGACGTTGGTGATGTTGTGTACACCTTCAAACCACTGACGTTGGTGATGTTGTGTAGACCTTCAAACCGCTGAGGTTGGTGATGTGTGTAACTTCAACCGCTGACGTTGGTGATGCTGTGTACACCTTCAAACCGCTGACGTTGGTTGTTGTGTAGACCTTCAAACGCTGAGGTTGGTGATGTTGTGACACCTTCAAACCGCTGACGTTGGTGATGCTGTGTAACCTCAACCGCTGACTTGGTGATGTTGTGTAGACCTTCAAACCGCTGACGTTGGTGATGTGTAGACCTTCAAACCGCTGACGTTGGTGATGCTTTGTAGACCTTCAAACCGCTGATGTTGATGATGTTGTGTACACCTTCAAACCGCTGACGTTGTTGATGTTGTTCATACAGGAGGTGGCTGGTCCGCCCTGGATTTCTTTTGGCCTGTCGCCCTAACCCTGTAAAACTACTGTCATTATGGTCGTGATCGTGTTGCGAGGTTTGTTTATTTCGTTTTTTCTTTTTTGTTGTTTTCTGATTTCTTCCAACAGTGGACGGTGGACTGCGAGTTCCTTCACAACGCTTTCATTTGTTCTTTTATTGGTCCAGTTGATTCTAAAATGCCACCCATAGAACCCCCCATCCCTGCTGCTTAGATTGAAGTTGTAGTGATGAGTATTACAATCATGAATATCTATGACATAAAACCGTGAATGACGTAATCATAATTATCAAGGACAGCAAACCATGAATGATACAATCATGATTATCAAGGACAGCAAACCATGAATGATACAATCTGATTACAGACAGAACATGTATACAATCAGATATCAGGACATTAAACCATGAATGATACAATCATGATTATCAAGGACAGCAAACCATGAATGATACAATCATGATTATCAAGGACAGCAAACCATGAATGATACAATCATAATTATCAAGGACAGCAAACCATGAATGATACAATCATAATTATCAAGGACAGCAAACCATGAATGATACAATCATAGTTATCAAGGACAGCAAAATATGAATGATACAATCATGATTATCAAGGACAGCAAACCATAATGAACATATGATACAACAATCAATTGATTATCAAGGACAGCAAACCAGAATGATACAATCAGATTATCAGACACAACTGATGATATGATTATCAAGGACAATAAACTATGAGCAATACAATCATAATTCTTAACGAATAATTCTTAACGACATTTATGAACCATGCATAATTCCTTTTCTCGCACTGGACGGAGCAGCAGGGAAGTTTCGGTCTTTTTCTCTTAATTTTTGTATCTGGAGTTTGTTTGTTTGTGATCTTAGGCTTGACAAAGGCCAGTTGGCCGAAAATTTGTGCCTGTCTTGTCTGGTTGTATTAAATACGCGTTCTTGTTCTTTTCTCGTGTTTTTTTCTGGTTCATGAATAATACAATCCTGATTATCAAGGACAATTAACCATTATCGTTATCTGGACCAGGGGTGATCCACTTCATATCTCGTGGATCTCGACAGGGACAATTGTCCTTCTACAGTTTAGGGGGGGAGGGTGAAAACAGAGACAGAGAGAGAGAGGGGGGGGGAAAGAAAGGGTGAGAGGAGGAGGAGAGAGAGCCAGACAGAGAGAAAAAGAGAAAGAGACAGACAGAGAGTGAGACTAACCATGAATTCTTTTAAAAACAGAGTTGAAGTCATTGGAAGGCTGGTCCTCATACACGATCTGTATGGGTATCTCTCCGTGCTTCCGTCGTACCAGCTCTGTGTACACACACATACACACACACACACACACACACACACAAACACACACACACACATGTACATACACACACACACACACACACACACACACACACACACAATATATATATATATATATATATATATATATATATACACACACAACACACACACTCTCACACACACACACGCACACACACACACACATACATGTACATACACACACACAGACAAACACACACATACACACACACATTAATTCTTTGGGTGGATGTACACACACACACACACACACACACACACACACACACACACACACACACACACACACACACACACACACACACACACACACACACACAAGTACATCTTCCACCCTCTCTGTCTTCAGCCACTCTGCAAGTCAGCCCAATATTTTCTCCCTGGGTTACCTGGGGCTCTCTTTCCCTCCAGCATTCCGGTTGTGACCAGGTGCTCTAATTCCCCTTTCCTCATATTATGGTCTATAAATGTTGCCTGTCTTTTCCTAATCTTCCTTATCAATGATCTTCTTGTGTCTGCCTCCATCAAGACTGTCTCGTTTGTTTTCTTTCTGTCCATGGAACTCTCAACATTCTTCTTAGAAACCACATCTCCGCTGCCTCAATCTTGTTTTGGCTTTGCTTGTTGACTGTCCACACCTCACAACCGTATAACATTATCGGTTCTAAATAACATTCAAGAACTCTCTTCCTGATGTTAATTAATAGGCATTAAACCTATGAGCTTTCTTGAAATTGGGAAGGGGGGTAGGGGGAGAAGGACCTATCAAAACAGTAAGCTGACACAACCAGAATGATGGAAACATCAAGATGGACAGGGACATACCAGTTTTTAATGTTAGGGACTGAAAGTGAACTATGGGATTTAGGTATCCTTGTTTGATTAAGTGATCAGCCTATTTGACTATTTATATGAGGAACGTAAGAAAACAGAAATGAAATACTCGATCTACTGAACTGTTTCATCAGTTAGAAATCTCTGCCAATACATTTTGAACTCAGATGCACAACACAGACATTTAACCTTTCGCAACAGCATGAACAATCCTTGCCTTATAAAACTGTGCTGATGTCACAGCCTGCTGCCATACTTACAAACTTTTGTGACATATTTGCCGTATCAAACTGTTCTTACGCCACAATCTGCTGCTGTGTTGGTTACTTAGTCAACGTGAGACTTTAGACAGCTGTACAGTGTAGACATCTATTTTCCTGATTACAGTATGTCAAGGCCACTACTTTGTTGTTGGGTCGGTAACCCAACGTGAGATAATGGACAGTCGTAAGGTGTAGTAACCTATTTCCTTTATAAGAATATACACAGCTATGTTTTACATTTATAGGACATTTTATGAGGAGAGGGAAATTAGAGCACCTGGTCACAACAGGAAAGCTGGAGGGAAAGAAAACACCAGGTAGACCCAGGGAGAAAATATTGGATGGATTTGCAAGGTGGCTGAAGACAGAGAGGTGGGAGAGGTACCTGCAGCGACAGGGGATAGATTCGTGTGGAGGGCCATGATCGCCAACGCCATGCGGCAGGGCACATGATGATGATGATGATGTTTTATTGGTAACACAAGATGATATGTTAATTGTCAGAAGCAGTAGGTAAAATCAAGAAACTCTAGGGAGAGCCGGACAGCAGAAAGTCCTCAGTGGATAAACTCCTGTCAAGCAAGTGTTTCGGCCCTTCACTTCTGACACTCTAAGGAGGCTGGGCCGTATCCAGGTCATGACTCCTGGATGTCCCTCTGCTGTTGGCATTTTTTTGTTTTTTTTTATAGGTATTTGTGGCTGGGGACGAGGAGGGTGGAGGAGATGCTTGGGGCAACGAGAGATAGAGACAGATGGAAGTCCATGATCGCCAACGCCATGCGGCAGGGCACCTGATGATGATGATGATGATGATAGGTATTTGTCTTCCTCCTGGGTTTGAATCTGCGCATCCAGTGTGGTCAGGCGTCTCAAGGCAAAGTCATCCTTGCAACAAATGTCTTAACCACTTGGCTATTGGACATCAGCAACATATACGTAAATTTTAAGCCTTAAAAACTATTAGACTAGACATCAGCAACATATACGTAAATTTTAAGCCTTAAAAACTATTAGACTAGACATCAGCAACATATACGTAAATTTTAAGCCTTAAAAACTATTAGACTAGACACCGGCAACATATCAGGAAATTTCAAGCCTTACTAGGTTCACTTTTGTTCCTCCTTGACCATATCCAACTGAAACTCTTTTCAGCTGCCTCTTCCACTGGCTTCACAGTTCTGATCCTCCCTCTTCCACTGGCTTCACAGTTCTGATCCTCCCTCTTCCACTGGCTTCACAGTTCTGATTCTCCCTCTTCCACTGGCTTCACAGTTCTGATCCTCTCTCTTCCACTGGCTTCACAGTTCTGATCCTCCCTCTTCCACTGGCTTCACAGTTCTGATTCTCCCTCTTCCACTGGCTTCACAGTTCTGATCCTCTCTCTTCCACTGGCTTCACAGTTCTGATCCTCCCTCTTCCACTGGCTTCACAGTTCTGATCCTCTCTCTTCCACTGGCTTTACAGTTCTGATCCCAAAAACTGAGAGCTGTTTCACGAGATCATAGACTGATGTGCCTGTCAACTCCCTCGCTCCAACCTCTATGGCGAGGACTTTGGCTTTAAAGCCAGATGTCTTCAAGTTGCTGGCTAGACTGGTGTACCGTTCAGTCTTGTAGATATGGGCTTCCTCCATTCTGTTTTCATACGGCACAGGTATAGTAGCAACATAGTCGTCTGTATGGAAGTGTGCTATGATATCTAACAGCCATGAACTTCTGTACATTCATACAGTACAAACTAGACACCATGTGCTACAAAAGCCTCAATAACGCAGCCCCCGATTACCTGTCAAGCCTACTTGAGATCTATGTTCCCTCATGTACCCTCCGCTCTGCCTCCGATCCTCTGACTTTTCGCTTTCCACGCACTAAGCTCAATACCTATGGTCCACGAGCCTTCTCTGTTTCTGGTCCACTTTCCTGGAACAAACTTCCTCTCTCAGTCCGTCAGCAACCTACTTTTGTCTCCTTCAAGTCCGCTCTCAAAACTCACCTTTTCTCCTCTGCATAAAATCCTGACCTCACTCAATCCCCTCTGCAGCCTGTCTCCACTCGGAGGGGAATCGCATTGTAATATATAATTGTATATAATATGCTCTCTATAATTTTCCATTGCTTTTATTCTTTCTCCCCATTTATAGCCGTGTGCGTGTGTGTGTGTGTGTGTGTGTGTGTGTGTGTGTGTGTGTGTGTGTGTGTGTGTGTGTGTGTGTGTGCGTGTGTGCGTGCGTGAGAGCGTGTGTGTGCGTGCGTGCGTGTGTGTCTGTTTTAGCGCTTAGATTTGATTTTATCAAGATTTTGCACTATATAAATAAAATATTGTTGTAATTGTAATATTGCCCCTGTGGGAATATACCATTTACACGATGTTATTGCTGGCTAGACTGGAAGCAAAGGTGAGGGGTTGGAACTAAACAGCAGGAAGATGAAGTCATGGTGCACCATCAGTAAAATAAAACATGAAATCCCCTCCTGCAAAATAACAGCAAATGGCACAACCTTGACACAGGTTAATAAGTTCAAATACCTGGGAACAGTCATTTTCATCAGATGGCAGATGACATCGGAAGTAGCCGGCAGAATTGGCCAAGCCAAAACAGCATTCAAGAAGATGACAAGCATTCTTACCAACAAATGCTTATCAATTAACATCAGAAAAGAGTCCTTGAATGTTATATAGAACCAATACTGTTGTACGGATGCGAGGCGTGGACAGTCAGCACGCAAAGCCAGAGCAAGATTGAGGCAGCCGAGATGTGGTTTCTCAGAAG
>JAPXFY010000032.1:5101969-5104469 GCA_030674185.1 Monoplex corrugatus | reverse complement strand
TCTAGGACAGCTAGAGAGACAGACAGACAGATTGAACAGGACAGACAAACTGACAGACAGACAGACAGACAAACAGACAGAACAGGACAGATAGACAGACAGACTGAAAAGGACAGACAGACAGACTGAACAGGACGGACAGACAGACAGAATGAACAAGACAGACATACAGGACAGACACACAGACAGACAGATACACAGACTGAACAGGACAGACAGACACACAGACAGACAGACACACAGACTGAACAGGACAGACAGACACACAGACACACAGACTGAACAGGACAGACAGACACACAGACTGAACAGGGACAGACACACAGACAGACACAGACTGAACAGGACAGACAGACACACAGGACAGACACACAGACAGACAGACACACAGACTGAACAGGACAGACAAACAGACTGAACAGGACAGAAAGACAGACAGACACACAGACTGAACAGGACAGACACACAGACAGACACAGACTGAACAGGACAGACAGACACACAGACAGACAAACAGGACAGACAGGACAGACACACAGACAAACAGACACACAGACTGAACAGGACAGACAGACAAACAGACAGACACACACACAGACTGAATAGGACAGACAGAATGAACGCGACAAACATGACAGACACACAGACAGGACAGACACACAGACAAACAGACACACAGACTGAACAGGACAGACAGATAGACAAACAGACAGACAGACAGACACACACAGACTGAACAGGACAGACATACAGAATGAACACGACAGACAAACAGGACAGACACACAGACAGACACTCACACACACACACAGACACACTGACAGACAGACACACAGACTGAACAGGACAGACACACACACACACACAGACACACAGACTGAACAGGACAGACAGACAGACAGACAGAATGAACAGGACAGACACACAGACAGACACACAGACATACAGAATGAACAAGACAAACAGGACAGACACACAGACAGACAGACACACAGACTGAACAGGACAGACAGACACACAGACAGACACACAGACTGAACAGGACAGACACACAGACAGACACACAGACAGACATACAGAATGAACAGGACAGACACACAGACAGACAGACAGACAGACACACAGACAGACAGACACACAGACTGAACAGGACAGACAGACACACAGACAGACATACAGAATGAACAGGACAGACACACAGACAGACAGACACACAGACTGAACAGGACAGACAGATACACAGACTGAACAGGACAGACACACAGACACACAGACTGAACAGGACAGACACACAGACACACACACACACAGACAGACACACAGACTGAACAGGACAGACACACAGACACACAGACAGACACACAGACTGAACAAGACAAACAGGATAGACACACAGACAGACACACAGACTGAACAGGACAGACACACAGACAGACACACAGACTGAACAGGACAGACACACAGACACACAGACTGAACAGGACAGACACACAGACATACAGAATGAACAAGACAAACAGGACAGACACACAGACAGACAGACATACAGAATGAACAAGACAAACAGGACAGACACACAGACAGACAGACACACAGACTGAACAGGACAGACAGACAGACAGACAGCAGACAGACAGACAGACAGACAGACAGACAGACAGACAGAGGAACTCACTGATGAGATCCCTGAAGAGCGGTATAGTAACAGACCCATCTGCTGTCCCATAGTCACCGATCGTAAACAGAGGCCGGCCATTTACATCTGACACTGGGATAGATTCTGACACAAAAATTTACACATCAATCATTCAGGCAATAAACAAAACAAATCAATAAATCAGTCAATAAAAAAAAAACAATCAATCAATCAATTAATAAACAAACAATATAAATCAATCAATCAATCAGTCACTAAACAAACACATCAATCAATCAGCCAAAAAACTAACAAATCAATCATTCAGTCAATAAACAAAAAAACATATCAATTATTCAGTCAATAAACAAACAAAACATATCAATTATTCAGTCTATAAACAAACAAAACAAATCAATTATTCAGTCAATAAACAAACAAATCAATCATTCAGTCAATAAACAAACAAATCAATCATTCAGTCAATAAACAAACATATCATCAGTAATAACAAAAATCAATCATAGTCAATAAACAAACAAATCAATCATTCAGTCAATAAACAAACAAATCAATCATTCAGCATAACAAACAATCATCATCAGTCAATAAACAAACAAATCAATCATTCAGTCAATAAACAAACAAATCAATCATTCAGTCAATAAACAAACAAATCAATCAATCAGTCAATAAACAAACAAATCAATCATTGAGTCAATAAACAAACAAATCAATCAATCAGTCAATAAACAAACAAATCAATCATTGAGTCAATAAACAAACAAATCAATCAATCAGTCAATAAACAAACAAATCAATCATTGAGTCAATAAACAAACAAATCAATCAATCAGTCAATAA
>JAPXFY010000032.1:5084469-5091969 GCA_030674185.1 Monoplex corrugatus | reverse complement strand
TCTACTATAACAAAAAGAAAAAGAAAAAGATTGCACCAGCCTATCTACTAGAACAAAAAAAAAAAGATTGCACCAGCCTATCTACTATAACAAAAAGAAAAAGAAAAAGATTGCACCAGCCTATCTACTAGAACAAAAAGAACAAAAAAATTGCACCAGCCTATCTACTATAACAAAAAGAAAAAGAAAAAGATTGCACCAGCCTATCTACTAGAACAAAAAGAAAAAGAAAAAGATTGCACCAGCCTATCTACTAGAACAAAAACAAAAAGAAAAAGATTGCACCAGCCTATCTACTATAACAAAAAGAAAAAAAAAAGATTGCACCAGCCTATCTACTAAACAAAAGAAAAAGATTGCACCAGCCTATCTACTAGAACAAAAAGAAAGAAAAAAAGATTGCACCAGCCTATCTACTAGAACAAAAAGAAAAAAAAAAGATTGCACCAGCCTATCTACTAGAACAAAAGAAAAAGTTTGCACAGCCTATCACTAGAACAAAAAGAAAAAGATTGCACCAGCCTATCTACTATAACAAAAAGAAAGAAAAAAATTGCACCAGCCTATCTACTAGAACAAAAAGAAAGAAAAAAGATTGCACCAGCCTATCTACTAGAACAAAAAGAAAGAAAAAAGATTGCACCAGCCTATCTACTAGAACAAAAAGAAAGAAAAAAAGTTTGCACCAGCCTATCTACTAGAACAAAAAGTAAAAAAAAAAGATTGCACCAGCCTATCTACTAGAACAAAAAGAAAAATAGATTGCACAGCCTATCTACTAGAACAAAAGAAAAAAAAGATTGCACCAGCCTATCTACTAGAACAAAAAGAAAGAAAAAGATTGCACCAGCCTATCTACTATAACAAAAAGAAAAAAAAAAGATTGCACCAGCCTATCTACTAGAACAAAAAGAAAAAAAAGATTGCACCAGCCTATCTACTATAAACAAAAAGAAAAAAAAAAGATTGCACCAGCCTATCTACTAGAACAAAAAAAAAAAAAAGATTGCACCAGCCTATCTACTAGAACAAAAAGAAAAAAAAAAGATTGCACCAGCCTATCTACTAGAACAAAAAGAAAAAGAAAAAGATTGCGCCAGCCTATCTACTAGAACAAAAAGAAAAAGATTGCACCAGCCTATCTACTAGAACAAAAAGAAAAAAAAAAGATTGCGCCAGCCTATCTACTAGAACAAAAGAAAAAGATTGCACACTATCTACTAGAACAAAAAAAAAAAGATTGCGCCAGCCTATCTACTAGAACAAAAAAAAAAAAAGATTGCCACAGCCTATCTACTAGAACAAAAAAAAAAAAAAGATTGCACCAGCCTATCTACTAGAACAAAAAGAAAAAAAAAAGATTGCACCAGCCTATCTACTAGAACAAAAAGAAAAAGAAAAAGATTGCACCAGCCTATCTACTAGAACAAAAAGAAAAAGAAAAAGATTGCGCCAGCCTATCTACTAGAACAAAAAAAAAAAAGATTGCACCAGCCTATCTACTAGAAACAAAAAAACAAAAAAAAGATTGCGCCAGCCTATCTACTAGAACAAAAAAAAAAAGATTGCACCAGCCTATCTACTAGAACAAAAAAAAAAGATTGCACCAGCCTATCTACTAGAACAAAAAGAAAAGATTGCACACTATCTACTGAACAAAAAGAAAAAGATTGCACCAGCCTATCTACTAGAACAAAAAGAAAAAGATTGCACCAGCCTATCTACTAGAACAAAAAGAAAAAGATTGCCCAGCCACACTAGAACAAAAGAAAAAGATTGCACCAGCCTATCTACTAGAACAAAAAGAAAAAGATTGGCACCAGCCTATCTACTAGAACAAAAAGAAAAAGATTGCACCAGCCTATCTACTAGAACAAAAAAAAAGATTGCACCAGCCTATCTACTAGAACAAAAAGAAAAGATTGCACCAGCCATCACTAGAACAAAAGAAAAAGATTGCACCAGCCTATCTACTAGAACAAAAAGAAAAAGATTGCACCAGCCTATCTACTAGAACAAAAAGAAAAAGATTGCGCCAGCCTATCTACTAGAACAAAAAGAAAAAGATTGCACCAGCCTATCTACTAGAACAAAAAGAAAAAGATTGCCCAGCCTATCTACTAGAACAAAAAGAAAAAGATTGCACCAGCCTATCTACTAGAACAAAAAGAAAAAGATTGCACCAGCCTATCTACTAGAACAAAAAGAAAAAGATTGCACCAGCCTATCTACTAGAACAAAAAGAAAAAGATTGCACCAGCCTATCTACTAGAACAAAAAGAAAAAGATTGCACCAGCCTATCTACTAGAACAAAAAAAAAAGATTGCACCAGCCTATCTACTAGAACAAAAGAAAAAGATTGCACCAGCTATCTACTAGAACAAAAAGAAAAAGATTGCACCAGCCTATCTACTAGAACAAAAAGAAAAAGATTGCACCAGCCTATCTACTAGAACAAAAAGAAAAAGATTGCACCAGCCTATCTACTAGAACAGAAAAGATGAAAAAAAAAAAGATTGCACCAGCCTATCTACTAGAACAAAGAAAAAAAAGAAAAAAAAAGATTGCACCAGCCTATCTACTAGAACAAAAAGAAAAAGATGCCCAGCCTATCTACTAGAACAAAAAGAAAAAGATTGCACCAGCCTATCTACTAACAAAAAGAAAAAAAAATCACTAACAAAAAGAAAAAGATTGCACCAGCCTATCTACTAGAACAAAAAGAAAAAGATTGCACCAGCCTATCTACTAGAACAAAAAGAAAAAGATTGCACCAGCCTATCTACTAGAACAAAAAGAAAAAGATTGCACCAGCCTATCTACTATAACAAAAAGAAAAAAGATTGCACCAGCCTATCTACTAGAACAAAAAGAAAAAGATTGCACCAGCCTATCTACTAGAACAAAAAGAAAAAAGATTGCACCAGCCTATCTACTAGAACAAAAAAAAAAAAAGATTGCACCAGCCTATCTACTAGAACAAAAAAAAAAAAAGATTGCACCAGCCTATCTACTAGAACAAAAAAAAAAAAAAGATTGCACCAGCCTATCTACTAGAACAAAAAAAAAAAAAAGATTGCGCCAGCCTATCTACTAGAACAAAAAGAACAAAAAGATTGCACCAGCCTATCTACTAGAACAAAAAGAACAAAAAGATTGCACCAGCCTATCTACTAGAACAAAAACAAAAAAAAAGATTGCACCAGCCTATCTACTAGAACAAAAAGAAAAAAAAAAAGATTGCACCAGCCTATCTACTAGAACAAAAAGAAAAAAAGATTGCACCAGCCTATCTACTAGAACAAAAAGAAAAGAAAAGATTGCACCAGCCTATCTACTAGAACAAAAGAAAAGAAAAAGATTGCACCAGCCTATCTACTAGAACAAAAAGAAAAAGAAAAAAGATTGCACCAGCCTATCTACTAGAACAAAAAGAAAAAGATTGCACCAGCCTATCTACTAGAACAAAAAGAAAAAGATTGCACCAGCCTATCTACTAGAACAAAAAGAAAAAGATTGCACCAGCCTATCTACTAGAACAAAAAGAAAAAGATTGCACCAGCCTATCTACTAGAACAAAAAGAAAAAGATTGCACCAGCCTATCTACTAGAACAAAAAGAAAAAGAAAAGATTGCACCAGCCTATCTACTAGAACAAAAAGAAAAAGATTGCACCAGCCTATCTACTAGAACAAAAAGAAAAAGATTGCACCAGCCTATCTACTAGAACAAAAAGAAAAAAAAAGATTGCACCAGCCTATCTACTAGAACAAAAAAAAAAAAAGATTGCACCAGCCTATCTACTAGAACAAAAAAAGAAAAAGATTGCACCAGCCTATCTACTAGAACAAAAAGAAAAAGATTGCACCAGCCTATCTACTAGAACAAAAAGAAAAGAAAAGATTGCACCAGCCTATCTACTAGAACAAAAAAAAAAAAAAGATTGCACCAGCCTATCTACTAGAACAAAAAGAAAAAGAAAAAAGATTGCACCAGCCTATCTACTAGAACAAAAAGAAAAAGATTGCACCAGCCTATCTACTAGAACAAAAAAAAAAAAGATTGCACCAGCCTATCTACTAGAACAAAAAGAAAAAAGATTGCACCAGCCTATCTACTAGAACAAAAACAAAAAGAAAAAAATTGAGCCAGCCTATCTACTAAAACAAAAAGAACAAGAAAAAGATTTGGCCAGCCTATCTCGTCGACGCCAGCCTATCTATTAAAACAAAAACAGAAACAAAAAAATTGCGCCGGCCTATCTACTAAAACAAAAATAAAATTTAAAAAATGCGCCAGTTTATCTACTAAAACGAAAAGAAAATGAAAATGCTGTGCCAGCCACTCTAAAAAAATAAAAAGGAAAAGAAAAAAAATCATCCCCGGCGGGATTCGAACCCGCGGCCTCTGGATTAGAAGTCCAGCGCGCTATCCACTGCGCTACGGGGACTCACACATAACAGCAGCGCAAACTAGAAGATGCTCCATACCGACGAAACAATCGACGGAACCAAGACCCCGGCTCTGACCCGAGACCTGGAAGAAAAGGACTGACTGCTTACTTCAGCCCAGCGCAAGGCTCTTCATTTATGGGTCGCACCCGCTGTTATACAACCATAAAACAACAACAACAACAAAAACAACAACAACAAAATCCCCCGTCTATTGGATAGGCAAACACGATGAACTTTTATGTAGCATATGTTGACCTAACAAAGAGTATTAATCGATTTTCTGGGAAATGTTTATGATTATCTAATAAGAAATTTATAAAAAATTGATGATGATAATGATGACGATTATAATGATGATGATGATGAATAACAATAAATTATTTTAAAAAATAATGACAATAATTGTGATGATGGCATTCACAACAACAACGGTAATAATAATAGTAATAATGATAAAAACAATAATGATAATAATTACAATGATAGTAATAATAATAATTGTACAGAATTGTTTAAATGCAAGAAATCCCTCTCAGCAAAATCTTAACTCCCAGTTCTCCACGTTTTTTTACTTTGTTTTGTTTGTTTATTTGTTTGTTTGTTTGTTTCTTTGTTTCTTTGTTTGTTTTGGTTATGGAGACAGTAAGCATACACATAATAATGACAGTCATACGTTTCGGAAAACTGTTTGCAAAAACAGTTTTTATTTGTTTGTTTGTTTGTTATTTATCGAGTCTGATTGCATGCTTGGATAAACACAGCAAGAATTGTGGTAAAAGAGGAATTAACAGTATGGCTTGACCAAACTGTTTACTTCTTGAAACCCGAACCTCACGGGCGTGGTAGTTGTGTGGGTAAGACATGAGATTTCTGATCGCAAGTTCTGGAGTTTGATCCTGCTAGGATACCTCAAGCCTTGATATGTGAAGGGTGATTCCTTCACCCCCTCCCACACCCCCCATCTCCCACACCAACATAACGTGTAGACATCCCTGTGCCTACCCCCTCCCCTCCCCCCCCCACACACCAACATAACGTGTAGACATGCCTGTGCCTACCCCCTCCCCCCTCCCCCCACACACCAACATAACGTGTAGACATGCCTGTGCCTACCCCCTCCCCCCTCCCCCACACACCCAACATAACGTGTAGACATCCCTGTGACTATCCCCTCCCCCATCCCCCCACATACCAACATAACGTGTAGACATCCCTGTGACTATCCCCTCCCCCCTCCCCCCACACACCAACATAACGTGTAGACATGCCTGTGCCTACCCCCTCCCCCATCCCCCCACACACCAACATAACGTGTAGACATCCCTGTGACTATCCCCTCCCCCCTCCCCCACACACCAACATAACGTGTAGACATTCCTGTGCCTACCCCCTCCCCCATCCCACACCAACATAACGTGTAGACATCCCTGTGCCTACCCCCTCCCCCATCCCACACCAACATAACGTGTAGACATCCCTGTGCCTACCCCCTACCCCATCCCACACCAACATAACGTGTAGACATCCCTGTGCCTACCCCCTCCCCCATCCCACACCAACATAACGTGTAGACATCCCTGTGCCTACCTCCTACCCCCTTCCCCACACACCAACATAACGTGTAGACATACCTGTGCCTACCCCCTCCCCCTCCCCCCACACACCAACATAACGTGTAGACATCCCTGTGCCTACCCCCTACCCCCTCCCCCACACACCAACATAACGTGTATACATCCCTGTGCCTACCCCCTCCCCCTCCCCACACACCAACATAACGTGTAGACATCCCTGTGCCTACCCCCTCCACCCTCCCCCCACACACCAAAATAACGTGTAGACATGTCTGTGCCTACCCCCTCCCCCACACACCAACATAACGTGTAGACATGTCTGTGCCTACCCCCTCCCTCCTTCCCCACACACCAACATAAAGTGTTGAAATGCCTGTGCCTACCCCCTCCCCCCTCCCCCCCACACACCAACATAACGTGTAGACATGCCTGTGCCTACCCCCTCCCCCTCCCCCCACACACCAACATAACGTGTAGACATGCCTGTGCCTACCCCCTCCCCCCACACACCAACATAACGTGTAGACATGCCTGTGCCTACCCCCTCCCCCCACACACCAACATAACGTGTAGACATGTCTGTGCCTACTCCCTCCCCCCCACACAAACATAACGTGTACACATACCTGTGCCTACCCCCTCCCCTCCCCCTTCGATCAGGTGTATAGACTTATCATCATCATCATCAGGTGCCTTGCCGCATGGCGTTGGCGATCATGGCCTTCCATCTGTCTCTATCTCTTGTTCACCGGTGGGCGTCGCGGGGAGACATAGTCGTCTGTCAGCAGCAAGGCGGGTGGCCTGGAGAAGGGACATCTCGTGAGCTCTGAGGGTGTCTGCCACGGAGTCGCTCCATCGTCGTCTTGGTCTTCCTCTGGCTCTCCAGCCAGAGTATCTGGTGTTGTATGCCCGAAGAGCTGGATGGTTTAGGGGCATACGTGTGAGGTGTCCGAACCACTTGATCCTCATATGTTCGATGTGTTGTAGGGTTGGTGTTGCTCCTACCATGTCTCGTATCACCTCATTTCTGATCTTGTCCCGCCTTGTCTTGTTTACTGCTTTCCTCAGGCATTTCATTTCACAGGTGACCAGTTTTCTCTCGAGGACTTTAGTTAGGGACCATGTCTGGCACTGGTATGTCAGCGTTGGTAGAAAAATGGCGTTGATGAGTTTCGCCTTAGTGCTGGTGGGAATGCTAGGGTGTTTCAGGAGAGGGGCAAGTTGGTAGATGACTGCGTTGGCTTTCTGGCATCTGGTCTCGATTTCTCTGTCTAGTTTGCCATTTTCAGTGAAGATGCTGCCCAGGTATTTAAATTCACTGGCTTGCTTCAACTGGGTTCCGTTGATGTTGATGTCCAGTTTGTTTGGTCTCTTACTGACAGTCATGACCTCGGTCTTGCTGACGCTGATCTTCATGCCGTATGTCTCGCAGCTTTCATTGAGCTGGTCTGTGTGCTCCTGTAGCTGTATC
>JAPXFY010000032.1:5061969-5074469 GCA_030674185.1 Monoplex corrugatus | reverse complement strand
GAGAGAGAGGAGAGAGAGAGAGAGAGAGAGAGGTTTATGATCAATCTTGTTTTTTTTATTCTCTCGAACCTTACGTTTTGCGGGTAAAAAAAAATATGTGCCACTTTTAAAATTCGCCAATCTCACTTGAATTTGTATACATATGGATTGTTCGTGTGATTTTGATATCCAAAGTTGTTTACAAGCACATACATACAAGAAGCAAACGTATGCACGCACACACACAGGCATGCAGACTGGCAAACACTGAGACACGGACGCACGTACACACACGTACACACACGTACACACACACAGTCACCTTGAAAAAGGTCTCACGTGTTTACGTACGTGCTACGTAGTCTATGTTTACAAGCATTGGTTTGTATGTATGATTACTCTGTTTGGTTGTGTTCGTTTGTTGTGCATGTACAAATGTGTGCATGTGTGTATGAGTGTGTGCGCGCGCGCGCGTGCGTGCATGCACACACCTGCGAAATCAGTGCTTCTGTGTATATTTGATTTTGCGTCTTGTAAATGTACAAATGTGCGCTGGGTCTAAATGAGTATAGACAACAGCGCCATACCAGAACGGGTTCATTATCATTAGTTATCAAAAGCCCGACTAAAGCCTGCAAAAAATTGAGAAACACAGACGCTCACCTTTTCAACAGACCGAAAGGGCGGAACAAGGTAGTGACACTGGGCTGGATGTCTAAATGAAACCAGCCTTGGTTGAAATCTGTATCAAGTGGAACAGAGAAGAGAATAGAGGTGGGGGGATGAGGGTGGAGGTAGGGGTGACAATCAAGGTCATTTCAAATCTCGTCCTTTGACCCGGCGGTAAATTCCATCAGGACAACCGACAATGCTACGCTTTTAAAGTGTGGTCAAAAGTACACGACACTCGAGATAAGCGTCTGTGAATGAGCCGTGTTGCATACGTGCACACCAAGCGAGAATTCTCGCTTGAGAAAAACCAAGCGGCGATCTGAATTTGCACGAAGGAACAGGAGCGTGTTGCCCGTTTCTTCTGCTTTCTGTGACCCTTATGCGACGTTTGTTGTCGGAAACTTGTAGGTTCTGTTGAAGCTGACAAAACGCCACAGAACAACTGCGAGAGGATGCTTCATTGTGATGACTGGAGGATGACCAGTATGTCTGTGACTGGTTTCACAAAGACATCGTGAGAAAGAAAGAGAGAGAGAGACAAAGAGACAGAGAGAGAGAGAGAGAGAGGGACAGAGACAAAGAGGGAAAGAGAGAGAGGGAGAGAAAGGGAGAGAGAGAGGGAGAGAGAGAGAGGGAGAGAAAGAGAGGGAGAGGGAGAGACACTCGTTTCACTCCGAAGAACCTTGCCTCGTGTGAGTAACGGTCTCTTATCATGGATGACGTTAAAGTTCAGCATGCTGTGTCGTCTTGTACTTCAACTGGGGTGACATGGGGGACATAGTGCAGATTTCAACGTCTAGTTGTTCTGGTGTACATGGCTCTGGCAGTTGCTCAGGTGATGTGGCGAAAATGTCTCTTTTGGGAGGGTTTGCTGATGTTGCTGCAGGAGTCTCTTGCTCTCATGGGCAAGCTTCTCCATTTAAGGCGATTTTTGGTGAAACCATCCATCTTATGATTTATGAGATGATCTGTCAAATACCTGAACTTCTCAGTACGCTTCAAGTCACTGGATTCAGCCAGTACCCTGTGTCTGGATTTTCTTCTCTGATTGAGAGGCTGGATTCTTGCAAGTGTTGCCGTTTACTACTACTACTAGTAATAATTACAATATTTATATAGCGCAAAATCTTGATAAAATCAAATCTAAGCGCTGAAACAGACACACACGCACGCACGCACACACACGCACGCGCGCGCGCGCCACACACACACACACACACACACACACACACACACACACACACACACACACACACACACACACGCATGGCTATAAATGGGGAGAAAGAATAAAAGCAATGGAAAATTATAGACAGCATATTATATACAATTATATATTACAATGTGATTCCCCTCCGAGTGGAGACAGGCTGCAGAGGGGTTTGAGTGAGGTCAGAATTTTATGCAGAGGAGAAAAGGTGAGTTTTGAGAGCGGACTTGAAGGAGACAAAAGTAGGTTGCTGACTGACTGAGAGAGGAAGTTTGTTCCAGGAGAGTGGACCAGAAACAGAGAAGGCTCGTGGACCATAGGTATTGAGCTTAGTGCGTGGAAAGCGAAAAGTCAGAGGATCGGAGGCAGAGCGGAGGGTACGTGAGGGAACATAGATCTCAAGTAGGCTTGACAGGTAATTGGGGGCTGCGTTATTGAGGCTTTTGTAGCACATGGTGTCTAGTTTGTACTGTATGCGCTTTGATACAGGGAGCCAGTGAAGTTGTGCCAGGAGAGGAGATATGTGGTCAGCTTTTTCCTTTTTGAGTACAATTTCTTGGACAGACGTAGATATTGCATCGGTGATGAGTCTGAGAGCTTCGATCTGTACTTTGTCAAAGGCCTGCAGATTAGTCATGGCTAAGGTTGACCACGCAGTGGAGCCATATTTGATGTGGGGCCTGATTAAAGACATTACACCGTCTTTGGGCCTGATCGTTCCCTGGTATGTTTTCAGTATCTTCTCATTTGTTCCCTAGGTAGTGCCCACCAATTTTCTGAGGGTCACCAGTCACCGTGGTATAGTGGTTGGTGCAATGGACAACATACTAGAAAGTTGTGGGTACGAATCCCCATCAGTCGCTTCAAAAATCACTGTAGGCCTTTTCGGCTCTAACTGGCTCCTACCCAGAGTTGGGCGTGCTATGGGCTCATTGGGAAGACTGGGACCACACAGTCTTGTCTCATTCACTTCACGGATGCGTCATTGAGTGTGTTGCTCAAATCTTCTCACCAGCACCGCAGGTGTCTGTATATCTCGGGCCTGGTTGACGCCAGGATACATTATGATAGTAAGCGTAGAGTACAGCTCTGTCACGCAGTCTCAATCCTAAATGGAACTCCATAGCATCATGATTATCATCTTCATCAACATCATCACCATCGCATTGTAAAAACTGTTTCAGCGTCTGTGGCCATTAGGTGGCATAGGAAATGGGAGGGGAAAAAAGGTGAGCACAAAGGTAACCTCCCCGAGTGCGATGATCCTTGAAAAAAAAAAAATGAAAAAAAAAATTCTGAGGGTCGCTAGCTTGCACCTGACCTTAGCTTCTGTTAGTGCAGTGTGGCTACCAGGTCTACCTGTTGTCAAATTGACTCCAAGGTACGGTACTTCGTCATCCCTCCTAAGAAGGGTTTCTCCAAACTTGATAATGCTAGCCTTCTGTTTGGTTGACAAGGTGAATAATACTGTTGAGGACTTCATCTTATTAACAGAACGCACCATTTTTTCTGCCCATTACGCTCAGCCGATGTGTTGTTTGCTGCATTCTGTAAATGGCAGTTGTCACATGTTCCTTCTGAGTATAGAGCAGCTTTGATACCCCTACGTAGCTCAGACATCAAGTCACTGATGAAGAGAAGAAAGACAGCAGGGGACAGGACTCTACCTTTTGGAACTCACTAATGAGATAGGACCTTTTTGATGCGGTCGTGACAGACAGACAGTCTTGTTCTGTGGATGTGGAGATAGGCCTTGATCCATTTGTGCAGGTTGCTGGAAATGTTTACCCTATGCAATTGATAAAAGGGAGAGTTCTCAGGTTTCTGTCAAAACAGTGCAGGGGATTCATCCCCCCCTACATTCTGAGGCTCGTTGCATACGAATAAACTGACTAAAATGACATCATGATGTGTTTTTGAGTAAAAAGTCAGTTTATTCCTTTTCTCACACTGGACGGAGCAGCAGGGAAGCTTCAGTCTTTCTCTCCTAATTTTTGTATCTGGTGTTTGTTTGTTTGTGATCTTACGCTTGACAAAGGCCAGTTGGCCGAAAATTTGCGCCTGTCTTGTCTTGTTGTATTAAATACGCGTTCTTATTCTTTTTTCGTGTTTTTTCTTTTCTTCTGGTTCCTGTTGGCTTAAACACGGGCAGTCACACTTGTTTTGGATGTCAGAAGTAAAGGTGAAGAAAGCACATAATTGCCTTCTCCGGATAATGTTTGCTTTTGTAATTATTGATTTGGGTATTCTAAAGAACACCATCAACTTGATATGACTATCAAACACTTCAACTCCGAATTGGCGAGTTTCGTGGCTTCACTAGAACACACCATTTACAAATGGGTGCTGGCTCATGTCGCACATGCATGGCTGCATTGGTTGGAGACGCAGCTGTCCATTTGAATTGATTGGCTGGAGAACGACGGCTGTCCATTTGAAATTGATTGGCTGGAGAACGACGGCTGTCCATTTGAAATTGATTGGCTGGAGAACGACGGCTGTCCATTTGAAATTGATTGGTTGGAGAACGACGGCTGTCCATTTGAAATTGATTGGCTGGAGAACGACGGCTGTCCATTTGAAATTGATTGGTGGAGAACGACGGCTGTCCATTTGAAATTGATTGGCTGGGAACGACGTCCATTGAATTGATGGCGGGACGACGGCTGTCCATTTGAAATTGATTGGCTGGAGAACGACGGCTGTCCATTTGAAATTGATTGGCTGGAGAACGACGGCTGTCCATTTGGAATTGATTGGCTGGAGAACGACGGCTGTCCATTTGGAATTGATCACAGTCTATCCTCAGTGGTGGGGTTGAAACCATGGCTTTCGCGAAGAATGTATTTTGCGAGGGCCACGGTTGAAGCCCGGCGATGCCTGGAGCCCCGTTTGAGACCGTGACAATCCGTTTCGGGGCCATTTCGCCCTGTACTCTCGAAATGGCGAATGAAGAAGAAGAAGAAGAAAAAGAAAAAGAAAAAGAAGAAGAAAGAGAAGAAGAGAAGAAGAAGAAGAGAAGAGAAAAAGAAGAAGAAGAGAAGAAGAAGAAGAAGAAGAGAAGAAGAAGAAGAAGAGAAGAAGAGAAGAAAAGAAGAGAAGAAGAAGAAGAAGAAGAAGAAGAAAGAAGAAGAAGAAGAAGAAGAAGAAGAAGAAGAAGAAGAAGAAGAAGAAGAAGAAGAACAACAACAACAACAACAACAACAAAAACAAAGAAGAAGAAGAAGAAGAGAACTAGTTTACATGCTCCATGTTAGTAGGTCATAATGCTACAACAACACTTTGAATATTTATTGTACATATATTCTGAATAAAGTGGGTAGGCATGATGATAAAGGCTTACCTGTGGCTGTGTTTGCATCCCCGTTTTGTATGTTTGTTGATCGATTGATTGTATGTTTGATGTCTATTTTTGCGATTTTTATGATCAGTTCATTTTAGGAAGAAACAAAACACAAAACAAAGCAAAACAGAAACAAACAAACAAACAAACAAAGCAAAAAACAACAATACACATACACATACACATACACAAAAATAGCATCGTTTTTCGCGTTTATATGTCAGGTCTCAGGATTAGGAGAAAAAGGAGGATGTGTGTGTGTGGTGTGTGTGTGTGTGTGTGTGTGTGTGTGTGTGTGTGTGTGTGTGTGTGTGTGTGTGTGTGCGTGCGCGGGTGTGTGTGTGTGTGTGTGTGTGTTGTGTGTGTGTGTGTGTGTGAGTTGTGTCTGTGTGTGTCTGTGTGTATGTGTGTGTATCGGAGTGTCTGAATGTGTGAGGGGGGAGAGAGAGAGAGAGAGAGGGGCGGGTGGAGGTTTAGGCGTGCGCCGTACGAATAACTCCGTTCCTGCACGCACGAATCCGTGCGAATAGCCTGATAACCATGCATCCGGAGGAAACCGGCGATACAAAAAGAAAGTATGTATTGTCGAGGCCGTTGTTTATCATATACAGGATATTTCCATGCCGCCTGTTTAAATGGCTAGTGCAACTTATTTATCAATGTAGTAATGTGATGGCAATGTAAACGATGTAGGCCATGGCAGTTTCTCCATATTTTGTTGCTCACTTGCCGAAGCTGAATCTCTTCTTTCCATTCATTAACATTTTTGTCGAAGATAGGCTAACTGATAAGATTGAGGATCGTGTTGACCTCGTGACACGACTTGTATTTGCTTTAGTTTAGGCTTCTGAAGTCAGTGTTATGGAGACGGGGAGGGAGGCTCTCGGTGATTCATTTTGTTTATTTCGGGTTCAGATCTCCAGCACATACCCTGAATCAGATTCTGTCCTTACTCCTTACTCTCAACTTTGACAAGATGTTGGGTTTGTCTACGTTCCACGACACTGCTCATAGAATAAGAATGGAGGGGTGAGGGAGGAGTTGGGGTTTTGGAGAAGTAGAGGGATTCCAGCTTTTTTTCTCAAAAGAACAAAAATCGCACACACGTACGCGCGCACGTGCACACACACATCACACACACACACACACACACACACACACACACACACACACACACACACACACACACACACACACACACGTGAATGAATAAATAAACAATAAAGAAATAATGCAGATATTATTCAGGTTTAGTTTTCTTGGTTGGATTCACCACATGCTGTGATCAAAATTGCCTCAGATAAATAGGGGTGCATGGGGATGGGGTGGATCTGCTTTTTAGAAGCATTTAAATGTGCAGCCCTAAGCAGGTTATAGCTTTAGTCAGTCACAACAACCATCATCACAAACTACCATTACCAAACCCAGTATCCTTGTTGCACACCCCTCCTTCTCTCCCCTGACAGCTATTGAAGTTTACGAAAAACATTCAAGAACAAGATGGAAAAATCTCTGTTTCAGTGTGTGTGTGTGTGTGTATGTGTGTGTGTTGTGTGTGTGTGTGTTTTCATTTTTTTCATCAATGTGTATGTGCATTTCAGACTCTGTGTGTGTGTGGTGTGTGAGAGAGAGAGAGAGAGAGAGAGAGAGAGAGAGAAAGTGTTGTATTGAGTTCATATTTATGTACACATGCATTGATGCCATGTGATGTATAAAATCCAAAATGATCATGGCATAAGGTGTAAGCCTGTGTGTACGCCCTTTACTCTGGTAAGGTCTTGAGGTCCTTCCTTACCTCACGCCACCTCTCTCCCTCGCTGGGATCAGCGGTAGCACCATGCTTGATGTCACCCTTTTTGTTTCTTTGATCTCATCGCGGATAGGTTTTGACAGAAATTCAACTAGTGGGTTTGTCATTGCCTTCTGGAGTGGCAGTGCACACACTGTGTGGAGGCTCTGGCCATTGTTCCTGTTTGGGATCATCTGTCCACAGCTGTGGTAACAGGAGCTGTTGCTGTTGCTTATCTGTGTTGGTCGCCTTCTGACTCCATCCATCCCCTGCTTACCAGGACTTCGATGTGATGGTAGGGGTTCTTTGTGGGCACTCCTGACTGGCCTTGACAGACCTGTCATTGGATTATGAGACCTTTTGAGAGAGTATATATATAACGCTCAGCAAATTAGAGCGAATCAATCAACTGTGAAAATTGGATGCTGTTCATGTTCATGACAATTGCTGGGGAAACGCAGAGGAGGTCAAGATCATTCGTAACATCAGCCTTCAGAGTCAGGGTTCTGCCTTGTCCACATCGAAGGTTGACACGGTCGCTGAGGTTGGCAGACAATATATCACCCAGGGGAGTGGGACACCTTGTCTGCATTCGAAGGCTGTGCCCGATCAGTCTCAGTCGGCGTCTTCGAAGCGTCTTGGTCAAGGGTGAGAGCTTAGTCTGAGAGTAGAGTGCCTTGGTGGAGATTTTCTCTGGCCAGTAGATGCCGAGTGCCGAGTGAATCATACGCCGATGAAAAGAGTCGATCAACTTTGAGAGAGTTTCGGTCAGAGGTATGGACTCGAGACCGTAGCATACGATGCTCTCTACTGCTGCCTTGAAAAGTCTAATCTTGATTTGGTCATCGGCCTTCGAGCTGAAAATCGGCTTCAATTTGTTCATCGCTGCCCATGCTTTGGCGAATCGTTCGTCTACCACTGAAGTTGGAGATGAGTATAGGTACCACCCAATACCCCAGCCTCCCCTCTGGGTCCATCGCCGTTTGGTCCGCATATGATTATTGAGATAATTGATTGATATTATAAAAGGTATTTCAAGCATTTAGCACTATGCAGCTGATTGTCTTCCTATATTCATTGAGTGGTTCATTGTGTTCAGTGGTTGACTGACTTGAGTGTTTGATTGATTTGAATGGTTGACCATCATGAGTGGTTGACAGTCTTCAGTGATTGACTGTCTTGAGTGGTTGACTGACTTGAGTGGTTGACAGTCTTCAGTGATTGTCTTGAGTGGTTGACTGTCTTGAGTGGTTGACTGTCTTGAGTGGTTGACTGACGAGTGGTTGACTGACTTGAGCGGTTGACTGACGAGTGGTTGACTGTCTAGAGTGGTTGATTGACTTGAGTGATCGGCTGACTTAAGTGGTTGATTAACTTGAGTGGTTGACTGTCTAGAGTGGTGATTGACTTGAGTGATTGGCTGACTTAAGTGGCTGATTAACTTGAGTGGTTGACTGACTTGAGTGGTTGACTGTCTTTGAATGGTTGACTGACTTGAGTGATTGACAAACTTGAGTGGTTGACTGACTTGAGTGGTTGACTGACTTGAGTGGTTGACTGACTTGAGTAGTTGACTGTCTTGAGTGGTTGACTGCGCTTTATATGGGTCAGATATGGGCCTGGCTGCCTTGGTATAAAACATTGGAGAGATAGATTGATTTTCCAGGTCCCACCCTGTGATGACCAATTAGCCATCTTGCCTTTCTGAAGTCTTAGTGAAAAAAAAAAGTGAATATGAATTTGAAGCGAGGGAGAGTTGATGGGTGCCGCCCTTGTGGTGCTGGCCCCTTGAAAAGTTGAGGTCTCTCTCACCTTGCTCCCCTGCGACCTCATGGTTATGGAACTATCTAGGTAGGACCTCAGGACCCAGCCAGCTCTTGGGTTTATGTGCAGGTTTAAGGCTTGTGCCGTGATCATTCTGGATTTTTTCCATCACACGGCTACCGTGACGATAGTGCATATATATATATGGAATTCATTCTGAGCACGGAAATGTCATCTTGAGAAATTGAAATTGAAACTGAAACAGATATGTGATTCGTTGTGTCTTTACTCTCCAGACTCGATGGATTCAGCTGCCGTCAGTGCAGGGTCTGACGTCTGATTTTCCACTCTGTGACCCAATGGCATTCAGTCAGCAGGTGGTGATGCCAGACGTGAAGGTTGAAGCTGACGACGCTGGAGAACCAGGACCAGGATGGTCGACACAGGATCGATCTTCACATGAAGGTGAGGCAAATGTTGTCCAGTAACCCTGTGGTTGTATGGGAGTGAGGTGGTAGAGACCTCAGTTTTTCTCATGGCCAGTATTGTAAGGATGGTGCCCCTCTTCTCTACGTTGGTAATACTTAGCCCACTTGCTTTCAGGTGTGTCTACGCGGAGCCCTGCACACATACTTGTATGTCTGTGATTGCCTGCTGTGATGTTGTCGTTGTGGTTTAACACTTCCTGTCCGACGAGCCGCAGTGAGCGGCTTGGCTGACTTTCAAAATGGCTGGCGAGCCGCTCACTGCGGCTCGGCACGGTTCGTCATTTTGTACTTGCGTTTCTTCCCCATTTAATGACATACAACTGCATGACGGCAGATAACGACAGTCGGATACTTCCTTTTCCTTTTCAGCCATTTTGCTTTGTCATTCCATGTGTTTTCTTTATGTGTGCGCCTCGTTTGTTGATATGTTTTCACTTTCGTAAGTGGAGTTGCCGTGGCATCAGGCAGTCGGCGTCCTGTTAGGCTCACTGCTGCTCAGGCTGTCGCACTTTTTCAGGAATTTTTGACAAAAGTGATGATGAAATAGCTGCCAGTGACAGTGATGATGGCTTTGTTTAGAGTGCATCAAGTGCCGAGTCAGAAGAAGCAAGTGTTGACGATCGGGAAGGGCCTTCTTGTTCTGCAAAGAGACCACGCCTCTCCCGTTCTGTTTCTTTTACATCATCTACAGACACATTGGGGCAGGGACAAGGCAGATCAGCTGATTCTCCTGGTGACAGTGGTGATGTGGGTTGTAGGGGGGAGGCTGACAAGGATAGAGGCAGGCCTGCTCAAAGTAAGCCTAACACCAGTAAGCCCAGGATGGACAGTGGTGTAATAATAGTAGTTTGTGTTATCTTAGGTGTGTGACCTGACAATGATCAGTGTTATGTAACTTCATATTACATGAAAAATGAACTTTCTTTATGTGCTGTGTTCATTTAATGGATGTTGAGGAATATTTTTTCTTCTTTGACTTTGGAGCTATATGGATTACCTGGTCGGCTGGAGCTTAGTTAGTACTAACTGTATGCATGAAAAATTATCTGCATCAAATAGTATGCATGCAAAACTCACAGGTCAAGTTTTATATAATGAATATTATCATAATTGTATTACCTGTATGTTGTTTAGAATTCAATTCTGCACAACCCAATACCAACCTCTTTGTTCTATGTTGAATACAAACATATCTACAAGTGTTTTACTGATCTTACCCTCTGTTGCAAAATAGGTCGCAGATGAACCCTGCGTCCAGTCTGAAAACCCTTAACGTACAGGAAGAGTTAAAGTTGCCTTTGTGAATTGATGTATCCCAGCCTTAGCCCTACCCCAGACCCTCACATTTGGGGTTCTCTGTAAATGGGTTGCTGATCCCATGGATTAGGATTAAGTGTTGGGCTAGGGTTAGAGTTTGGGTTAAATTAGTGTTAGTATTGTCCAACAGAGTGAAGTCTGGAATCAAGATGACTGCAGTGATTGTCCAGCACTCATTGTGAGGCATGTGTGTGGGACTCCGTTTAGAAGGTCTTCCTTTCTTCGTGCTGCTAGTTCCTTGGTTCAGATATATTGATCTGACAGGCGCATTAGTTAAGGGTGTAAATGTCAGACTTCCATTCAGTTCCTGGCGTGATCCTGCCTGGGTACTTCGTGTGTGTTGGGTAAAGGTTGGAGATTTGTTTTCACCCTCCATTATGTCTTGAGTGCTGGTTTTGGTGGTCCTCTGAATGAGACGATAAACCAAGATAAACCTTTGTGTAGCCCACATTTGGCACACTCTAAAGGTCCCACAGCATCAGAGGAGATGCCCCTGGCTGTACTCTGTGGAAAAATCCACTTTAATCCTTTGACTCCTACTCCCTATCCTACCAACTTCCTGCAGAAAGCTGGTGGGTAGAGGGTGAGTGAGTCAAAGGGTTAAGTTTTTGCTTTTTTAGCATGGTTGACAATGCAAGATGCTGGTGGATAGGGTGCTGGAGTCAAAAGGGTTAATAGATACAAATACACATATACAGCAAGAAACAGACAGAGGGAAAAGGATGGGGATGCACCATCACTATGTGCTGTCCCAGGGAACAGCAAGTAACAGCTAGAATTTCTCATGATGAGCCCATTGTCATAAAGAAAAAGAAAAAAAGAAAAGAAATTAGGACAAAGAAACGGATACATATAAATAAATGTATGTAGTGTGTGCATAAATGAAAAAAGAAAATTAATAAAGAAGGTATGGAAAAGAGAAGCAACATTTGTAGGACATTTTATGAGGCAAGAGAAATTTGAACACCAAGTCACAACAGGAAAGCAAGAGGGAAAAAGAGCACCAGGTGGACTCAGGGAGAAAGTATTACTATTAGACACAAGAAAAATTTGAACTTTTAGTCACAACAGGTAAGCTAGAGGGGAAAAGAGCACTGGACAGACCCAGGAAGAAAATATTAGACATATTTGCAGAGTGGGTGTTTAAATAAAAGGATGGGAGATGTACTTGCAGTGACAAGGGATAGATTACTTTTGAAGGGCTGTGATGGCCAACGCCATGTGGCAGGGTGCATGATGATGGTGAGTGTGTGCATGCATCCATGTTAGTACACATGTGTGGATGTGTGTGTTGCAGATGTTTCGTCAGACCTGCCCAAAAATAATGCAAGTACAGCTGTCAAACTTTACGAGACAGACACAAACTGTCCACTGGTTGCTAACATCAAGACTGAACCAATGTCCGACATTTATGATGACCATGACACTGAACTGGTCGATCATGACATCCCATCAGACGTGTCACATGACTTCTCATCCACGCCACCGGAAAAGAAACGAAGAAAAGCGGACGTCAGAAATGAACAGTCCAGTTTCTATGTCGATTTGTCTTGTGTGGCAACAAATTCTCAGCCAGAGTTGGATTCTGAACATGCTGAGCCAAAGTCGTGGGATGGGGTAACAGACATTAAACGTGAGCCTGTCGAACCAGACGCCAGCAACTCCAGCAGCGATACGGCCAGATCTGAATCCGTCTCCAATCTCGATGAAGATGAGGACAAGCCATCAGATGAAGAACAGGTGTGTACGCTTTTGTTATTTTTGTTCCTTCGGAAGGGGATGAAAACAAAACTAGTTGGACCCATGTGCCTTCTGGCCTGTGCATGCTAAAAGATTCCACAGCAGTTGAAACTTGTGAAGAGCAGGCATTTGCCTAGCTGCCCTGGCATAAAAGTAGTAGAGAGATAGGTTTATTTCTGAGGTCCCTTCCCTTAAAGC
>JAPXFY010000032.1:5024469-5056969 GCA_030674185.1 Monoplex corrugatus | reverse complement strand
TGAGACATGGAGGACAACAGACAGGGTAAGCTCATTCCAAGTGAGACATAAAGGAGGACAACAGACAGGGTAAGCTCATTGCAAGTGAGACATGAAGGAGGACAACAGACAGGGTAAGCTCATTCCAAGTGAGACATGAAGGAGGACAACAGACAGGATAAGCTCATTCCAAGTGAGACATGAAGGAGGACAACAGACAGGGTAAGCTCATTCCAAGTGAGACATGAAGGAGGACAACAGACAGGATAAGCTCATTCCAAGTGAGACATGGAGGACAACAGACAGGATAAGCTCATTCCAAGTGAGACATGAAGGAGGACAACAGACAGGGTAAGCTCATTCCAAGTGAGACATGAAGGAGGACAACAGACAGGGTAAGCTCATTCCAAGTGAGACATGAAGGAGGACAACAGACAGGGTAAGCTCATTCCAAGTGAGACATGGAGGACAACAGACAGGGTAAGCTCATTCCAAGTGAGACATGAAGGAGGACAACAGACAGGGTAAGCTCATTCCAAGTGAGACATGAAGGAGGACAACAGACAGGATAAGCTCATTCCAAGTGAGACATGAAGGAGGACAACAGACAGGGTAAGCTCATTCCAAGTGAGACATGAAGGAGGACAACAGACAGGGTAAGCTCATTCCAAGTGAGACATAAAGGAGGACAACAGACAGGGTAAGCTCATTCCAAGTGAGACATGAAGGAGGACAACAGACAGGGTAAGCTCATTGCAAGTGAGACATGAAGGAGGACAACAGACAGGGTAAGCTCATTGCAAGTGAGACATGAAGGAGGACAACAGACAGGGTAAGCTCATTGCAAGTGAGACATGAAGGAGGACAACAGACAGGGTAAGCTCATTCCAAGTGAGACATGAAGGAGGACAACAGACAGGGTAAGCTCATTCCAAGTGAGACATGAAGGAGGACAACAGACAGGGTAAGCTCATTGCAAGTGAGACATGAAGGAGGACAACAGACAGGGTAAGCTCATTGCAAGTGAGACATGAAGGAGGACAACAGACAGGATAAGCTCATTCCAAGTGAGACATGAAGGAGGACAACAGACAGGGTAAGCTCATTCCAAGTGAGACATGAAGGAGGACAACAGACAGGGTAAGCTCATTGCAAGTTGGACATGAAGGACAACAGACAGGGTAAGCTCATTCCAAGTGAGACATGAAGGAGGACAACAGACAGGGTAAGCTCATTCAAAGTGAGACATGAAGGAGGACAACAGGCAGGGTAAGCTCATTCCAAGTGAGACATGAAGGAGGACAACAGACAGGGTAAGCTCATTCCAAGTGAGACATGAAGGAGGACAACAGACAGGGTAAGCTCATTCCAAGTGAGACATGAAGGAGGACAACAGACAGGGTAAGCTCATTCCAAGTTGGACATGAAGGAGGACAACAGACAGGGTAAGCTCATTCCAAGTTGGACATGAAGGAGGACAACAGACAGGGTAAGCTTATTCCAAGTGAGACATGAAGGAGGACAACAGACAGGGTAAGCTCATTCCAAGTGAGACATGAAGGAGGACAACAGACAGGGTAAGCTCATTCTACTTGTATGGACCAGACTCAGAAAATGAGCAGCAACCTCCCAGGTTCCCAGGTTTCCCTGAAGGATGGTTTTGGACAGTGTGTCATGGTAGGTGATGTGACCAAACCATGTGAGGTTTAGTTACTTCACAGTCGGAACCTGTGTTTGTTTGTTTGTGACCTTATGCTTGACAAAGACCAATTGCAAAATCCAAAACAAGTGTGACTGCCCACGTTCAAGCAAACAGGAACCAGAAAAAAACATGATAAAAAAAGAATTTGAACGCGTATTTAATACAACCAGACAAGACAGGCGCAAATTTATTCAGCCCAACAGCCTTATACAAAGATAAGACAAAAAACTAGAAAAAATTTCCCTGCTGTCTGTCCAATGTGAGAAAAGGAATAAACTGACTAAAAACCAATTGGCCGAAAATTTGTGCCTGTCTTGTCTGGTTGTATTAAATATGCGTTCTTTTTCTTTTTTTGTGTTTTTTTTCTGGTTCCTGTTTGCTTGAATGTGGGCAGTCACGCTTGTTTTGGATTTACATTTCACAGTTGCCAGAAGCGATCCCTGCAGGCCCACCAAAAGACCAGTCATGTTCTGTTACGTGCTCATTAGTCCTATGATTGAGACAAGTACACTGTAAAGATTTCCCCAGTGGGGATGCCGAGGGCTTTTTCAGTATAAATAGTATTCTCACTGTCTGGAAATTCTGTGCTAGAAATTTCCTCTTTTCTGTCACTGTCTTTGTTTCTGCCTTGTTCCTTTGCTTTCTGTCATTTCTTCTTATCATTTTCTGCCTTGCTGGTCCATTCATCTGTATGTGTTTGATAAAGCCTTACATACTTTTTTTTAGGATTGATAATTGGGTACATGTATTAAGTGCATTTTTGGTTTTAGGGAAGTGAGATATATATGCGGAAGCAATTTTAGGTAATTTAGGCCTGTTTTTATATATATATATGTTTTAGTGTCCTTAGTTATGCTTAACTGTGTATTCAGGCATGTTTTGTAAATCCCCTGTGTGATAAATTGGACGTAGTGGGCATCTCCTCAGATTATGTGCACAAATGCATTGACATGTGTACTTAATTTTCTTTTTCTTTTTTCTCTGTTGAAGTATTGTACATGTTTTGAAATGGTTATAGCCCTGATATGGCTCTACACAGTCAGCTGAGCTTTAAACAAACAAATAAACAAACAAAAAAATACAGTAAAGATGTGGCATCAGAAAGGCTTGCTGTTTTCTTTTGGCGTTTCATAGAATGCGTTTGATCAAAAAAAAAAAGATCTGTTGCAGTTCCAGAGGAAAAGGATGGAACAAGACCAAAGTTGGGTTATGAGGCGACACGAGAGAGAAGATTTCAAGAGAGCTGGTTGAGAGCTTTCCCATGGTTGAAAGTGGACAGTCTGGACACGCCTACTGTCATGTTCTGCAGGGTAAGTGTTAGCTGCCAGTTTTTATTCCCTCTATTTGATTTCAGTTTCTCGAAATGGTGCTTCTGCACTCGGATTGAACTCCATATTCACTGATGCCACTGGAGGAGAAGAGTGGCAGAATGGTTCAGACGTTTGCCTGCCAGTAAATAAACTTGACGTTCCAGGGTTCACTTCTCGTAGAGGCCTCGATTTTTCTCCTGTTTGACTGGAAAATCGAACTAACGTCTAGTCCTTCAGAAGGGGATGAAAAACGAGTCGGACCCGTGTGCCTTCTAGCTGCACATGCTAAAGATCCCATGGCAGTTGAAAATCGCGAAGAGCGAAGAGCAGGGCATTGCTTGGCTGCCTTGGTATAAAACATTGGAGAGATAGGTTGATTTCCTAGGTCCCACCCCTTAAAGACCAATTAGTCTTCTTGCCTTTTTGAAGTCTTGGTTAAAAAAAAAAAAAGTAAATATGAATATGATTTTGAATTGAGGGAGAGGAGATGGGCGCCGTGGTGCTGGCCCTGGGAAAAGTTGAAGTCTCTGCCACCTCGCTCCCATACAACCCCAGGGTTATGGACTATCTAGGTAGGACCTCAGGACCTGGCCAGCTCTTGGGTTTATGTGCAGGCTTAAGACATGTGCTGTGATCATTCTGGATTCTCTCTGTCAAATGGCATCTGTGATGTTGGTGCATATGGAATTAATTCTGAGCGCGGAGACATTATCTTGAGAAATTGAAACTGATGCCACTGATGCCATGTGATGGATTTTCCATTGACGGTCTGCTAGTAAATTCCATGCAGAAGTATTTCTTTTTTTTTTTTCTTCCTGTTTGTTTGTTTGTTTGTTATTATGTTGTTTCATCTTCTGGTATGTTGATACCACATCATTCATTCTGGTTTTTCAACACACCATCAAGTTCATTTTACGTCCAAGTATGGTTTTCTTTAATTGCATTTTAGACTTGCAAGGTTGATAGTGAGCATGGTTTTTAGCTGTTGTCTTTTATCTTAACCTGGTTGTCGTTTTTGACGTGATGTTAGTCCTGATATGGCTGTAGTAAATATGAACTGAACTTAACCCCAGGTTCTGCCAGTGAGGTTTCTAATGCCTGATTTTTCAATCACCAGTCAGATCACTGGAGAACTTTTACAGTAACTTGTCATTTATGTAAAGTTATTATGTGCTTTGTTTTCTTTGCTTTTATATGAGTTTTCCTATCGTCAATTTTCCAGGTCTGTCATGACCAACCCCACGTCGCAGACCAAAAAGGCAACCTCTACGTAGGATGCTCGTCGTTTCGAAAGGCCAGTCTCAGGTCCCACGCGGCATCCACCCGGCACCAGATGTGTGTGGAAGCCCAGAAGACAGCACTGGCCAGCCACGATGACCAGAAGACGGACGACAGCCTGTGTAACATGGAGGAGGAGATGAGGGAACAGCTGATGAAGCTCTTCAACACCGCCTATTATGTCTTCAAGCTGGAACTTCCATTCTCTTCTTTTCCGTCATTGTTGCTATTACAGGAGAAAAATGGACTGGATGTGGGTGATTCCTGCAAGACTGATTGCAGCAGGTATCATTTTGCGTGCAGTTGATGCGATTTTGTTTGCAGCAAGTATAATTTTGAAACCTGAAGAACAAGAAAGCCAATGTAAGTCGCGTATTTAACACAACAAGACAAAACAAGCGCAAATTTTCGGCCAACCGGCCTTTGTCAGGCGCAAACGCATGGTCAAAACAGACCAAGGCCGGTTGGCCGAAAATTTGCGCTTGTTTTGTCTTGTATTAAATACGCGCTTACATTGGTTTTCTTGTTTTTCTGGTTCCTGTTTGCTTGGGCGCGGGCAGTCACACTTGTTTTGGATCAAGTATAATTTTGTTTGCGGTAGACATGAATTTTCTCCTGTGGGGATGCTGGGGGCTCTTTTAGTATAAATAGTATCTCCACCTTCTGGAAATTCTGTGCTGGAAATTTCCTCTTTTCTGTCACTGTCTTTGTTTCTGCCTTTTCCCTTTGCTTTCTGTCATTTCTTCCTATCATTTTCTGCCTTGCTGGTAACCTGTATGTGTTCTATAAAATCTCATGTACTTTCTCTTTGGGTTGATAATTGGGTACATGTATTGATTGCATGTTTGGCTCTAGGGAAATGTGCTGTGCAGGAGCAATTTTGGGTAATGTAGGCCATTTTTGATGTATGCTTTGGTGTCCTGAGTTATGGTCAATTTTTGTGTTCAGGTTTATTTCTTTAAATCCTCTGGTGATAGTTTGGGATGTAGTGATCAGCACTAGGTGCATATCCTTAGCTTCTGTGTGCACATGTATTAACCTTTTGACTCCCGCACTGTGACCACCAGAATCCCGCATTGTCAACCATGCTAGCAAAGCAAAATATTAACCCTTTGATTCGCTCACCCTACCCACCAGCTTCCTGCAGGAAGCTGGTAGATAGGGTGAGGGTGCTAATGACTAGGTGAGGCAGTCAATGGGTTAAGTTTTTGCAGTTGGTAGATGGAGTGCGGGAGTCAAAGAGTTAACATGTGTACTTAATTTTCTTGTATAATTTTGCTTGCAATGGATATAATTTTGTGTAATTTTTTTTGCAAGAAGTATGATTGTGCTTGCAATGGGTACAAGCTTTGCTCAGGCATAATTTTGCGAGCAATAGGTGTGACATTGTTTGCAGTAAGTGTAATATTGTTTGCAGCAGGTGTATTGTTGTTTGTGAAAAGTATGATTATGCCTGCAGTGTATGCAAATTTTGCATCTAGGCATGATGATTTTGCAAACAGCAGGTATAATTTCGTTTTTACCGCAAGTATGATTTTGTTTGCAGCTGTGTTTGCTGCAGGTGTAGTGTTCATGATTGAAAAAGAATTTTTAACCCTTGTGAAGTAAAAAAAAAAAATCGTGCAGCCATCATCATCAGCGAAAAGGTTAACCTGTTCACTGCTTCCGACCGAATATTCGGTCAGAAGAAACATACACCTCCAGTGCCACCGACCGAATATTCGGTTGGCGACCTTTCCCTATTTTTAGCCAGAAAACCCCAACACTTTCAGTGATGTGTGAGATATCAACTGAAACTTCAGGATTCCCTCTATAAATAGATCTAATTATGTATGTGTGACGTTTTACAGTCTTTTCCACCCGTGTGATCGAAAAGGTGACCTCCTACAGCTGATTACTATTCAGCGACTGCAAACAATGGCGGACAAACTTGCTTCAACACCGAGCGTCGATCGGGCCCGAAAAACAACTTGTACAGCAAAAGAAGTTGCAGAAACCATTACTTGTGGAGCTGATTCTGATTTGATTTGATTTACTCAATAAGAGTGAAAATGACAATATCGCATGCAGGCGATATTTCGATGTTGATGTCCGAAGTCGGATTTGACCCAGATAAAAGTCAGAGTAACATTACTGTCACTGTCAATCGTAAAAACGAGGAGTACTGCTGCTCCTGGTGTGTTGTAAAGTATACTGAACAAGAAAATATATAGTGTTGTGGGGTTTTCTGGGCTGGATGAAGAGATATGAATTTTTTAATATTTTAAGTCAAGTTTAAAACTCCGTGGTACAGGTGATTCACCTCTTTATTTACACTTTGGCACTTGTTCAAAATAGTGACCAGCAAAGATTTATGGGGAAACAACTTTTTCATTTCAAAGTCATTTTTCATACTTTTAGAGGCAAATGAAACAGGGATGTAAGAGGAGCTAACATTTTCATTTCAAACTTATGTTTGTAGGTTCCTGGAAGACATTTTCAAAGCTTTGTTCGAGCCAAAATTGGCTTCTATCAACGCTGCCAAAGTCATTAGCATCTTGGTGGATTCGGTTACCGCCTGTAGTACCCGAGATCTGGTGTTGGTGTACGTACGCTACCTGAGCGAAGGACTGCCCACCAGCTGCTTTGTCGCCTGTGAAGAGCTTCTACAGTGTGATGCTGAAGGCTATGTACAGGCCGTTGACAAAGGTTCGTAAAACCTTACTGTGTGTTTGTTGGTGTGATGTGAAATAGGATTAGTGTTCAGTGAAAAATACGTTGTTCTGTTGATTGTAAAGTATGCCTATCAATTAACATCAGGAAGAGAGTTCTTGAATGTTATATAGAACCGATAATGTTTTACGGTTGTGAGACGTGGACAGTCAACAAGCAAAGTCTGAGCAAGATTTCGGCAGCTGAGATGTGGTTTCTAAGAAGAATGTTGAGAGTTCATGGACAGCAAAGAAAACAGTCTTGATGGAGGCAGACACAAGAAGATCATTGATAAGGAAGATTAGGAAAAGGCAACATTTCTAGGCCATTTTATGAGGAAAAGGGATTAGAGCACTTGGTCACAACAGGAAAGCTGGAGGGAAAGAGAGCACCAGGTAGACCCAGGGAGAAAATATTGGACGGACTTGCAGAGTGGCTGAGGACAGAGAGGGTGGAAGATGTGCTTGTGGCAACAAGGGATAGATGCATAAGAAGGGCCATGATTGCCAACACCATGTGGCAGGGCACTTGATGATGATGAAAGATGGAATGTTCATTGTAAATTATGGGATGATTAGTAGTATCCAAAGTGTGGGAGAGTCAGTGACACTGAGAATCTGCACGGCTGCATTTTCCCAGCCATTCTGACACCCTTTAGTTGCGGAGCCGGCATCGGCCGACTGCGAGTGCTATTTTTAGCCAGGCAGGGTCGACCAAAGTCTTGTTTCTGTAACGCGCCTTTGTGCTCAAGCCCTAGTGATAAAGAAGGAAGCTGAGTGCGCTATACACGGCAGCGGGACGGGTGAAAAGGGTGTGGGGAGAGGAAGGGAACGGGAAAGATGCGCGCTATTAATAGCCGGCAGTAATAACCGGCAGGGCAGAGGCCAGCTAAAGTATCTTCACGGCTGTGCAAAACTGGCCAAATCGTTCTCTTTAGTTTACCTGCGGACGGCAGCTGTAGGCCTGCAAAGCCTGGCATTCCAGAGTGGGGGAAGGGGGTGGGATGCAGGGTCGAGACGGGATCACGGCAGTAGCTGCGGATGAATCCCTTCTTTGTCTGTATTAAAACTTGATCATTTTACCCGATCTTCTCCTGTCTGTAGACACGGAACCTAAGATATCTGGATGTTGATTTTTTGTGATTTACAAGTTTGTTCTAAGTGCCCGCGTTACGTCCAAGAATTAGAATTTGTACCGTTGACTGAAGTTTGTAATCTACAAACTTTTGCAGTGACTATGTGTTCAACTGCTGTGCTTTTTTGTTAAAACGTGTATTCTTCACGTGTTAAAACTTCTAATTCCACTGATGCTGATTTTTTGTTCCCCCCCCCCACCCCTTTTTTTTTTTAATCGTTTTCTCATCCTTTTGTTCTCGTTTTATTTAAAAAAAAAATTTTTTAATTTATTTATTTTTTTTGCGTTGACTTGGAGACTGATTTCCAAATATATATGTGATGCTGAAGTGTTGATGTGTATGAAGTTAAGTGAAAGTTTAAGGATAAGTTACTCACTATAATCTGCTTTGAACATCACATCATTCAGTCTTGTACTCAGAGCACTGTTGTGAGAGAACTAAACAGTTTTGTTGTTTTGATCGTAGTTCTTTCCTTACATATTAGTGTTAAGTATTGTGTGTATAATTGAACAATGGCTGTTGTTTATGAACACACTGCATTTTTGCACAATGAGAGACTTCAGTCTTTGTGTCGAGCATGTGGTGGGCGTTCCAGCAAAAAAACAAAAAACAAAAAAATAAAGCCCAGGGCTCCCATTCTCTTTCAGTATGTGCTCATAGTGCTATGCACGGCTGAGAAAACTGAAGATGTCGTCCGTTTCATCGAAAACAATAATGAAAACCAGTCTGTCTGATGTGGAGAAGGCGGCACCGATGTGGGTTAACTTTGATGCAGCCTTGTCTGTTCACCAGAGTTCCGTTTGCTTCGTGTTTGTCAGTCAAACAAAGGAAGGAAGGCCAGCAAAGAGAAAGAGAATCTCACAACAAATTGACTGACATGTACAGTTGAGTGTACACTATTCCTTACTGTATTAAAACTTCAACCTGCATTCAACACACACCCGGCAGTGTGTGATGACCAACCTCTTGACCCCAATTCAGTGGAGTAATTAAAACGCGCACCTCTCCTCTCAGATTCAGGTCGAAAACTTTCAAGTAAGTGGAGGTGCACGCTGGCATGTTGTAGTTTGTGTGGCATGTTGTTCTGTGTGCATAGAAACTGTCAGGACTGCAATAACGGCGGTTTAAAACAGCAAAATTTTGTGAAATCGGAAATTATCCGTCTCCGTACTTGTGATTGTGCATGTATTTGAACTAAAACTGCAGTCTGCTTTGACAGTCAAACATATTCGTGTTTGGTATCATTTTAAATCTCGTGGTTCTGGCCATCCAGCTATCTACAATACACTCTAGTTTGGCCAAAGCGCTTTAAAAAAATGTAGCATTTAAAGTCATACCCATTTCCCCCAGTTAAACGCCAGATGTCAGCTATGGCTGCTGACAGGCGATATATAAACAATCTGCCCAGGGAAGGCAGGCATCATGGTCGGGTCACGCATAGGTCAGCGCGCTCGGCTCAGCAACTAAAGGGAAGGGTTGGAACAGCAGTGCTTGGATTTGTGCGCCGTGTCTGGTATAGTTTTTACCGGGAATTGAGATTACTTTTGGTCAAGATGAAGGGAGAAGGATCGGACAGTGGCCAGTTTTGTGGTAATTAATTTTACCAGATGACTTTGAATTTATGGACTTAACAGGACAGCAGAGGGCACAGCTTGCAAATGTGCTGACAGTCCTTACAAAGTGTTTAAAACCGCAACAATGTGTGAGATGTGCAGTGTGTATTCATATTGCAACAATGGCAAAGACTGTTTCAGAGCTTGCCTCATGCATGCGACATGTATGTGGCATGTGACACATTCTTCTGTGACACTTCACACAGACATGTGTGTGTTACAACTTGTATATAGTATAGTAGCTTCCTCTCTCAGTCCGTCAGCAACCTACTTTTGTCTCCTTCAAGTCCGCTCTCAAAACTCACCTTTTCTCCTCTGCATAAAATCCTGACCTCACTCAACCCCCTCTGCAGCCTGTCTCCACTCGGAGGGGAATCACATTGTAATATATAATTGTATATAACATGCTCTCTATAATTTTCCATTGCTTTTATTCTTTCTCCCCATTTATAGCCATGCGTGTGTGTGTGTGTGTGTGTGTGTGTGTGCGTGTGTGCGTGTGTGTCTGTTTCGGCGTTTAGATTTGATTTTATCAAGATTTTGCGCTATATAAATATTGTAATTATTATTAATTATTATTAATGTGTAGGGATCTGTAGTGGCTGGGTTTTGTGGCTGTTCTGGAACGTAATATCTACAAAAGGACAGTGGTACCTCATTGTACAGTGTACAGTATGACCCATGAACACAACAAAAAAACTTACATGTTTGAAACATCAGGACAGTGACAATCTTCAAGGTGTAAGCAGTCATTGTAAAGTGGATTTAATTACACATACTATACCGTGGCTCACAAATGCAACTAGTGGCAGCAGTTTGCCATTTCTGCCTCGTAACAATAAAGTCCGAAGGGACCGTAACTCTGAGAGTACCCATGTCTTGCGCATGCGCATTTGCTCTTCCTCTTTTCTCGGCAGCCATCTTCCAGCTTGCCTCGTACGCTCTGAGCGGATAAGTATTTATGTTTTGCTCGCGATCGATCGATTGTCGTTGCTGTTTTTGTGTCTTGCCTATGTTTTCGTTTAAGGGAGAAACTTATGTGAAGCGATTGGGTGGCAAAGCGAGGGTTAAGAAGATTTCGTCCGCCGAATTCTCCAACCCACAGACCGGTGGTTCGACCGGTGCACCAAAACCCGCTCTCTCTTCATCTTTGTCTCTCCCTCCTCCGTCTTCTTCGTCTTCTCTCTCTCACTCTCTCGACAAGTCATCGCAACTCAGCTACGGTGTAAAGTGGATTTAGCAGTGGACACTGTGCGTTGAATTGAAATATTTGTGTTGTCCTGTTTGTTTGTTGTTTATGTGACAGCTTAATTGACTATCAACTCGCAAATAGAAAAAAAAAAGTGCCGTCAATATTATCACCTGTGTGTCACCAAACAGACAGCAGGACATCCAAACACCATCAGAGACTTTGCCATGCCATTGCTGCACCTATTGATATAGGGTTTAGTATAACTATTCTACGCTGCTTCAATCTCTGTCAGTGACATAACACTACCGCACATTTCTTAGCGAATTCCTCCAGAAACTCAGGAATGAAAGGAACTGCTGTTGCTAAGAAACATAGGAATGAAGGGAGAAGGTTGTCATAGACAGGCAGGACTGAAAGGGTTAAGTGATGAGGGAGAAGGTTGTCATAGATAGGCAGGACTGAAAGGGTTAAGTGATGAGGGAGGTTATCATAGATAGGCAGGACTGAAAGGGTTAAGTGATGAGGGAGAAGGTTGTCATAGATAGGCAGGACTGAAAGGGTTAAGTGATGAGGGAGAAGGTTGTCATAGACAGGCAGGACTGAAAGGGTTAAGTGATGAGGGAGAAGGTTGTCATAGATAGGCAGGACTGAAAGGGTTAAGTGATGAGGGAGAAGGTTGTCATAGATAGGCAGGACTGAAAGGGTTAAGTGACAAGCTTGGCTACAGGGTACAACAGTGTCAGTCATTCTTTTCATCTATTTTTTGTTTATTTTTTGTTTTTTTTATTCTCCTCAAAATGTCGCCAGATTTGAGCAGTTGCCAAGTGTTCAGCCTTGCCTGAGTCACCACTGGTAGATAAAAGGTGGGGATTTCTGCCTTGCCTGAGTCACCACTGGTAGATAAAAGGTGGGGATTTCTGCCTTGCCTGTGTCACCACTGGTAGGTAAAAGGTGGGGATTTCTGCCTTGCCTGAGTCACCACTGGTAGGTAAAAGGTGGGGATTTCTGCCTTGCCTGAGACCACTGGTAGGTAAAAGGTGGGGATTTCTGCCTTGCCTGAGTCACCACTAGTAGGTAAAAGGTGGGGATTTCTGCCTTGCTTGAGTCACCACTGGTAGGTAAAAGGTGGGGATTTCTGCCTTGCTTGAGTCACCACTGGTAGATAAAAGGTAGAGATATTTCCAGTCTGCCAGGTCAGTGTATGTGTTCAGACCTGCTAGTGCGTGAATCCCCTTCTTGTGTATTCACATGCTGAACATCAAATACGCACGTTAAAGATCCTGCGAGCCATGTCGTTGTTTGGTAGTTTATAGGGCTGCCAAAATGTCTCACATGCACTTCTTTTTCCTTGGGAAAAGAGTTTCCATTGAAAATTGAATGTGCAGACTGTGCAGCAACATAGTGAGGGTAAAGGAAAATTGAACAACATGCATATATGTACGTCTGAGAAAACATTGCATAAAATTCATAGAAAGACAGTAAAAACAAATGTAAACCTTTCTCTTTTTCATTTTTCCTTCTCCAAGCCTTATCAGAGCAAGTAGTTTTACTCAGGCTTCTTGGGTCTGCCAGACATCGCTGACAGTTTCGGATAGAGTGCATATGGAACTGCTTGAGTGTGACGAATCCTTGAATGATTTCAGATGCAAAATTCCAGTAGTTTCGGATGGAATGGATAAGAAACTGTTTGAGTGTGACGAATCCTCGAATAATTTCAGATCCAAAATTCCAGTAGTTTGGGATTGAGAGCATATGGAACTGTTTGAGTGTGACAAATCCTTGAATGATTTCAGATGCAAAATTCCAGTAGTTTCGGGTGGAATGGATAAGAAACTGTTTGAGTGTGATGAATCCTTGAATGATTTCAGATCCAAAATTCCAATTTGTTTCCAGCCCTTGATGGTGCGGGAATTCACCAGTGGAAGGAGCGAACGGCGGGCATGGGGTTTGACGGAGCGGCCTTGATGGTGGGCAGGAGTGAGGTGTGCGCGCTTCTGCAGGAGGACATCCCATGGCTGGTCCCCGTTCACTGCCTGTTGCACAGTGTGGAGCGTGCCATCAGGGACACCCTGAAACAGCGGCACGACATACAGAAACTGGAAACCTTGCTCCACAGATTATACAAGCATTATCGCTGTTCACCCAAGGTAATGTACTAGATAAATCTTAGATCGGATTTTTCTTTTATGAAAATGGATGAAAATTTTCTGGTCTGAAATTAATCTTTTCGAAATTTGAGAGCACGTAGCTCAAAATTGCTCAGGGAAAAAAAAACAACAACAACAAGATGTATAATTCTGAAAACTGAACAGAAAGAATACAATTCTGAAAACTGAACAGAAAGATCACTGCTGTTCCAACCCTTCCCTTTAGTTGCTGAGCCGAGCGCGCTGACCTATGCGTGACCCGACCATGATGCCTGCCTTCCCTGGGCAGATTGTTTATATATCGCCTGTCAGCAGCCATAGCTGACATCTGGCGTTTAACTGGGGGAAATGGGTATGACTTTAAATGCTACATTTTTTAAAGCGCTTTGGCCAAACTAGAGTGTATTGTAGATAGCTGGATGGCCAGAACCACGAGCTTTAAAATGACACCAAACACGAATGTGTTTGACTGGCAAAGCAGACTGCAGTGTTAGTTCAAATACATGCACAACCACAAGTACGGAGACGGATAATTTCCGATTTCACAAAATTTTGCTGTTTTAAACCGCCGTTAATGCAGTCCTGACAGTTTCCATGCACACAGAACAACATGCCACACAAACTACAGCATGCCAGCGTGCACCTCCACTTACTTGAAAGTTTTCGACCTGAACCTGAGAGGAGAAGTGCGCGTTTTAATTACTCCACTGAATTGGGGTCAAGAGGTTGGTCATCACACACTGCCGGGTGCGTGTTGAATGCAGGTTGAAGTTTTAACACAGTAATGAATAGTGTACACTGAACTGCATCAAAGTTAACCCACATTGGTGCCGCCTTCTCCACATCAGACAGACTGGTTTTCATTATTGTTTTCGATGGAACAGACGACATCTTCAGTTTTCTCAGCCATGCATAGCACTTTGAGCACATACTGACAGAGAATGGGAGCCCTGGACTTTGTTTGTTTTTTGTTGTTGTTTTTTTTTTTTGCTGGAACGCCCACCACATGCTCGACACAAAGACTGAAGTCTCTCATTGTGCAAAATTGCAGTGTGTTCATAAACAACAGCCATTGTTCAATTATACACACAACACTTAACACTAATACGTAAGGAAAGAACTACGATCAAAACAACAAAACTGTTCAGTTCTCTCACAACAGTGCTCTGAGTACAAGACTGAATGATGTGATGTTCAAAGCAGATTATAGTGAGTAACTTATCCTTAGACTTTCACTTAACTTCATATACATCAATACTTCAGCATCACATATATATTTGGAAACCAGTCTCCAAGTCAACGACAAAAAAAAAAAAAAAAATGGATGAAATAAAACGAGAACAAAAGGATGAGAAAACGATAAAAAAAAAAAGGGGGGGGGGGGGGGGGAACAAAAAATCAGCATCAGTGGAATTAGAAGTTTTAACACGTGAACAATACACGTTTTAACAAAAAAGCACAGCAGCTGAACACATAGTCACTGCAAAAGTTTGTAGATTACAAACTTCAGCCAACGGTACAAATTCTAATTCTTAGACGTAACGCGGGCACTTAGAACAAACTTGTAAATCACAAAAAATCAACATCCAGATATTTTAGGTTCCGTGTCTACAGACAGGAGAAGATCGGGTAAAATGATCAAGTTTTAATACAGACAAAGAAGGGATTCGTCCGCAGCTACTGTCGTGACCCCGTCTCGACCCTGCATCCCACCCCCTTCCCCCACTCTGGAATGCCAGGCTTTGCAGGCCTACAGCTGCCGTCCGCAGTAAACTAAAGAGAACGATTTGGCCAGTTTTGCACAGCCGTGAGATATATCATTCTGAAAACTGAACAGAAAGATATATCATTCTGAAAACTGAACAGAAAGAATACAATTCTGAAAACTGAACAGAAAGATATATCATTCTGAAAACTGAACAGAAAGAATACAATTCTGAAAACTGAACAGAAAGATATATCATTCTGAAAACTGAACAGAAAGAATACAATTCTGAAAACTGAACAGAAAGATATATCATTCTGAAAACTGAACAGAAAGATATATCATTCTGAAAACTGAACAGAAAGTATACAATTCTGAAAACTGAACAGAAAGATATATCATTCTGAAAACTGAACAGAAAGAATACAATTCTGAAAACTGAACAGAAAGATATATAATTCAGAAAACTGAACAGAAAGATATATAATTCTGAAAACTGAACAGAAAGATATATAATTCTGAAAACTGAACAGAAAGAATACAATTCTGAAAACTGAACAGAAAGAATATAATTCTGAAAACTGAACAGAAAGAATACAATTCTGAAAACTGAACAGAAAGATATATCATTCTGAAAACTGAACAGAAAGATGTATAATTCTGAAAACTGAACAGAAAGAATACAATTCTGAATACTGAACAGAGAGATGTATAATTCTGAAAACTGAACAGAAAGATGTATAATTCAGAAAACTGAACAGAAAGATATATAATTCTGAAAATTGAACAGAAAGAATATAATTCTGAAAACTGAACAGAAAGATATATAATTCAGAAAACTGAACAGAAAGAATATAATTCTGAAAACTGAACAGAAAGATATATAATTCAGAAAACTGAACAGAAAGAATATAATTCAGAAAACTGAACAGAAAGAATATAATTCTGAAAACTGAACAGAAAGATACATAATTCAGAAAACTGAACAGAAAGATATATAATTCTGAAAACTGAACAGAAAGAATATAATTCAGAAAACTGAACAGAAAGATGTATAATTCTGAATACTGAACAGAAAGATGTATAATTCAGAAAACTGAACAGAAAGATATATAATTCAGAAAACTGAACAGAAAGAATATAATTCAGAAAACTGAACAGAAAGATGTATAATTCAGAAAACTGAACAGAAAGAATATAATTCAGAAAACTGAACAGAAAGATATATAATTCTGAAAACTGAACAGAAAGATGTATAATTCTGAAAACTGAACAGAAAGATGTATAATTCTCTCTGAAAACTGAACAGAAAGATATATAATTCTGAAAACTGAACAGAATGATATATAATTCTGAAAACTGAACAGAAAGATATATAATTCAGAAAACTGAACAGAAAGATACATAATTCTGAATTTTGAGGAAAACATATAATTATGAATTTTCTCTTGGATTTGTGCATGCAATCATGATTTGCATAAAAGCTGTAGAATAAATCTGGCAACTTCAGTATCTTTCTCAGTCTTTTGTGCACAACATGAACATGTTACTAAGGGCAACAAGTTATAACAACCAGACACAATAGACACGATAGTTGGGCAGATAGATATCAGATTTCCAGCCAGAAGCGTATGTGTTTAATCCGGCCAGGGTATGTCACCCCTGTTGGGTAAACGGTAGAGATCTTTCTTATGGGTAAAAGATGGAGATTTTTCTTATGGGTAAAAGATGGAGATTTTTCCTATGGATAAAAGATGGAGATTTTTCTTAAGGGTAAAAGATGGAGATTTTTCTTAAGGGTAAAAGATGGAGATTTTTTATGGTGGGTTAAGGATGGAGATTTGCCCGTCTCCCATGTCTTGTTCATAAACTTGATAAACCCCCTTCAATTGTATAAACTTGATAAACCCCTTCAGTTGTATAAACTTGATAAACCCCTTCAGTTGTATAAACTTGATAAACCCCCTTCAATTGTATAAACTTGATAAACCCCCTTCAATTGTATAAACTTGATAAACCCCCTTCAGTTGTATAAACTTGATAAAGCCCCTACAGTTGTATAAACTTGATAAACCCCCTTCAGTTGTATAAACTTGATAAACCTAACCCCCTTCAGTTTTATAAACTTGATAAACCCCCTTCAGTTTTATAAACTTGATAAACCTCCATCAGTTGTATAAACTTGATAAACCCCCTTCAGTTGTATAAACTTGATAAACCCCCTTCAGTTGTATAAACTTGATAAACCCCCTTCAATTGTATAAACTTGATAAACCCCCTTCAGTTGTATAAACTTGATAAACCCCCTTCAGTTGTATAAACTTGATAAACCCCCTTCAGTTTTATAAACTTGATAAACCCCCTTCAGTTGTATAAACTTGATAAACCCCTTTCAGTTGTATAAACTTGATAAACCCCCTTCAGTTGTATAAACTTGATAAACCCCTTCAGTTGTATAAACTTGATAAACCCCCTTCAGTTGTATAAACTTGATAAACCCCCTTCAGTTGTATAAACTTGATAAACCCCCTTCAGTTGTATAAACTTGATAAACCCCCTTCAATTGCATAAACTTGATAAACCCCCTTCAGTTGTATAAACTTGATAAAGCCCCTTCAATTGTATAAACTTGATAAAACCCCCTTCAATTGTATAACCTTGATAAACCCCCTTCAGTTGTATAAACTTGATAAACCCCCTTCAGCTGTATAAACTTGATAAACCCCCTTCAATTGTATAAACTTGATAAACCCCCTTCAGTTGTATAAACTTGATAAACCCCCTTCAATTGTATAAACTTGATAAACCCCCTTCAGTTGTATAAACTTGATAAACCCCTTTCAGTTGTATAAACTTGATAAACCCCCTTCAGTTGTATAAACTTGATAAACCCCCTTCAATTGCATAAACTTGATAAACCCCTTCGGTTGTATAAACTTGATAAACCCCCTTCAATTGTATAAACTTGATAAACCCCCTTCAATTGCATAAACTTGCAGAATATGAAATATAAAAAATGAACCCTTTGATTCCCGCATCATATCCACCAACTGCAAAAACAATTCTGACTCACCCTGTCAGCCAGCTTCTTTCCTGAAGGAAGCTGGTGGACAGGATGCAGGAGTCAAAGGGTTAAGTCTTTGCTTTGCCAGCATGGTTGACAATGCGGGATGCTGGTAGACAGGGTGCGGGAGTCAAAGGGTTAAGTCTTTGCTTTGCTAACATGGTTGACAATGCGGGATGCTGGTAGACAGGGTGCAGGAGTCAAAGGGTTAAGTCTTTGCTTTGCCAGCATGGTTTGACAATGCGGGATGCTGGTAGACAGGATGCAGGAGTCAAAGGGTTAAGTCTTTGCTTTGCTAACATGGTTGACAATGCGGGATGCTGGTAGACAGGGTGCAGGAGTCAAAGGGTTAAGTCTTTGCTTTGCTAGCATGGTTGACAATGCAGGATGCTGGTAGACAGGGTGCAGGAGTCAAAGGGTTAAGTCTTTGCTTTGCTAACATGGTTGACAATGCGGGATGCTGGTAGACAGGGTGCAGGAGTCAAAGGGTTAAGTCTTTGCTTTGCAAGCATGGTTGGCAATGCGGGATGCTGGTAGACAGGGTGCAGGAGTCAAAGGGTTTTAAGTCTTTGCTTTGCAAGCATGGTTGACAATGCAGGATGCTGGTAGACAGGGTGCAGGAGTCAAAGGGTTAAGTCTTTGCTTTGCAAGCATGGTTGGCAATGCGGGATGCTGGTAGACAGGATGCAGGAGTCAAAGGGTTAAGTCTTTGCTTTGCAAGCATGGTTGACAATGCAGGATGCTGGTAGAAAGGGTGCAGGAGTCAAAGGGTTAAGTCTTTGCTTTGCCAGCATGGTTGGCAATGCGGATGCTGGTAGACAGGGGCAGAGTCAAAGGTTAAGTCTTTGCTTGCAAGCATGTTGACAATGCAGGATGCTGTAGACAGGGTGCAGGGTCAAAGAGTTAAGTCTTTGCTTTGCAAGCATGGTTGGCAATGCGGGATGCTGGTAGACAGGGTGCAGGAGTCAAAGGGTTAAGTCTTTGCTTTGCAAGCATGGTTGACAATGCAGGATGCTGGTAGACAGGGTGCAGGAGTCAAAGGGTTAAGTCTTTGCTTTGCAAGCATGGTTGACAATGCAGGATGCTGGTAGACAGGGTGCAGGAGTCAAAGGGTTAAGTCTTTGCTTTGCAAGCATGGTTGACAATGCGGGATGCTGGTAGACAGGGTGCAGGAGTCAAAGGGTTAAGTCTTTGCTTTGCAGCATGGTTGACAATGCAGGATCTGGTAGACAGGTGCGGAGTCAAGGGTTAAGTCTTTGCTTTGCAAGGTTGCAAGCGATGCTGTAGACAGGGTGCAGGAGTCAAAGGGTTAAGTCTTTGCTTTGCAGCATGGTTGACAATGCGGGATGCTGGTAGACAGGGTGCGGGAGTCAAAGGGTTAAGTCTTTGCTTTGCTAACATGGTTGACAATGCGGGATGCTGGTAGACAGGGTGCAGGAGTCAAAGGGTTAAGTCTTTGCTTTGCTAGCATGGTTGACAATGCGGATGCTGGTAGACAGGGTGCGGGAGTCAAAGGGTTAAGTCTTTGCTTTGCCAGCATGGTTGGCAATGCGGGATGCTGGTAGACAGGGTGCAGGAGTCAAAGGGTTAAGTCTTTGCTTTGCAAGCATGGTTGGCAATGCGGGATGCTGGTAGACAGGGTGCAGGAGTCAAAGGGTTAAGTCTTTGCTTTGCAAGCATGGTTGACAGTGCAGGGATGCTGGTAGAAAGGGTGAGAGTCACAGGTTAATGCTCTGTAATTCATGTATCTGTCTGGGTGCATATGAAACATGCTGCCTATGCAGTGTGGAAAAAAAACAAGTACCAGTATGTGCATTACAATAGGAATACTGAAAAAAAAAACAAGTACCATATGTGCATTAAATAGGGAATGCTGAAAAAAAAAACGAGTACCATATGTGCATTAAAATAGGGAATACTGAAAAAAAAAACAAGTACCATATGTGCATTAAAATAGGGAATACTGAAAAAAAAAACCAGTACCATATGTGCATTAAAATAGGGAATGCTGAAAAAAAAACAAGTACCATATGTGCATTAAAATAGGGAATACTGAAAAAAAAAACAAGTACCATATGTGCATTAAAATAGGGAATACTGAAAAAAAAAACAAGTACCATATGTGCATTAAAATAGGGAATACTGAAGAAAAAAAAAAGTACCATATGTGCATTAAAATAGGGAATGCTGAAAAAAAAAACAAGTACCATATGTGCATTAAAATAGGGAATACTGAAAAAAAAAACAAGTACCATATGTGCATTAAAATAGGGAATACTGAAAAAAAAAACAAGTACCATATGTGCATTAAAATAGGGAATACTGAAAAAAAAAAAGTACCATATGTGCATTAAAATAGGGAATGCTGAAAAAAAAAAAAGTACCATATGTGCATTAAAATAGGGAATACTGAAAAAAAAAAACCAAAGTACCATATGTGCATTAAAATAGGGAATGCTGAAAAAAAAAACAAGTACCATATGTGCATTAAAATAGGGAATGCTGAAAAAAAAACAAGTACCATATGTGCATTAAAATAGGGAATGCTGAAAAAAAAAACAAGTACCATATGTGCATTAAAATAGGGAATGCTGAAAAAAAAAACAAGTACCATATGTGCATTAAAATAGGGAACACTGAAAAAAAAAACAAGTACCATATGTGCATTAAAATAGGGAATGCTGAAAAAAAAAAACAAGTACCATATGTGCATTAAAATAGGGAATACTGAAAAAAAAAAACAAGTACCATATGTGCATTAAAATAGGGAATACTGAAAAAAAAAACAAGTACCATATGTGCATTAAAATAGGGAATGCTGAAAAAAAAAACAAGTACCATATGTGCATTAAAATAGGGAATGCTGAAAAAAAAACCAAGTACCATATGTGCATTAAAATAGGGAATACTGAAAAAAAAAACAAGTACCATATGTGCATTAAAATAGGGAATGCTGAAAAAAAAAACAAGTACCATATGTGCATTAAAATAGGGAATGCTGAAAAAAAAAACCAAGTACCATATGTGCATTAAAATAGGGAATACTGAAAAAAAAAACAAGTACCATATGTGCATTAAAATAGGGAATACTGAAAAAAAAAACAAGTACCATATGTGCATTAAAATAGGGAATGCTGAAAAAAAAACAAGTACCATATGTGCATTAAAATAGGGAATACTGAAAAAAAAAAACAAGTACCATATGTGCATTAAAATAGGGAATGCTGAAAAAAAAACAAGTACCATATGTGCATTAAAATAGGGAATGCTGAAAAAAAAACAAGTACCATATGTGCATTAAAATAGGGAATGCTGAAAAAAAAAACAAGTACCATATGTGCATTAAAATAGGGAATACTGAAAAAAAAAAACAAGTACCATATGTGCATTAAAATAGGGAATACTGAAAAAAAAAACAAGTACCATATGTGCATTAAAATAGGGAATACTGAAAAAAAAAACAAGTACCATATGTGCATTAAAATAGGGAATGCTGAAAAAAAAAACAAGTACCATATGTGCATTAAAATAGGGAATGCTGAAAAAAAAACAAGTACCATATGTGCATTAAAATAGGGAATGCTGAAAAAAAAACAAGTACCATATGTGCATTAAAATAGGGAATGCTGAAAAAAAAACAAGTACCATATGTGCATTAAAATAGGGAATGCTGAAAAAAAAAAAAGAAATTAAAAAAAAAAAAGAAAAAGGAAAAAAAAAAGGACAAACACCTGACATAAATAATGTTGGTGGCAGGTATGGAACAGTGAGGACAAAAATAGATAGCATATGTGCATGGGGAAAAAAACAAACTATACCAGAAATGATAGAAATAAAAAAAAGAAGAAAAAGAAAAAAAAAACCCATCTGACATAGCAAGTCACATTGATGGCAGGCATGGCAAGATCTACCAGCTGTGGTAAAGGCCCTGGAAGAGAAAGCCTGGAAGACGACCCATCCCAGATGGCTGTCTCGATTTGCGGCCGCCTTGGAGATGGTGACCACGTACTTGAGGCCCCTGGTGGGGGCCCTCCGGAAGCACTCAGCGGAAGAAAGTTCCAGGTCTAAGGAGACGAGCGAAGGGGGGAAGGAGGTGGCCAGACAGCTGACAGATCACAGACAGTTGCTCTTCATCCATTTCATTCTGGACGTCCTGAGCGCGGTGAACAGGTAAACTGCGTGCTGGTGGTGTGGATTGAGTGTGAAGCACAGGTATGAACTGTGTGCTGGTGGTGTGGTGGATTGAGTGTGAAGCACAGGTATAAACTGTGTGCTGGTGGTGTGGTGGATTGAGTGTGAAGCACAGGTATAAACTGTGTGCTGGTGGTGTGGTGGATTGAGTGTGAAGCACAGGTATAAACTGTATGCTGGTGGTGTGGTGGACTGAGTGTGAAGCACAGGTAAACTGTGTGCTGGTGGTGTGGTGGATTGAGTGTGAAGCACAGGTATAAACTGTGTGCTGGTGGTGTGGTGGATTGAGTGTGAAGCACAGGTATAAACTGTATGCTGGTGGTGTGGTGGATTGAGTGTGAAGCACAGGTATAAACTGTGTGCTGGTGGTGTGGTGGATTGAGTGTGAAGCACAGGTATAAACTGTGCTGGTGGTGTGGTGGATTGAGTGTGAGGTGTGAGAATGGTTCGGTTTAACCCTTTGACTCCCTCAACCTGTCCACCAACTGCAAAAACTTAACCCCTTGACTCCCTCACTCTATCCACCAGCTTCCTGTAGGAAGCTGATGGATCGGGTGAGAGAGTGAAAGGGTGTTTTTACTTTGCTAGCATGGTTGACCTAAAAAAGCATTCAAGAAGATGAAAAGCATTCTTACCAACAAATGCCTATCATTTGACATCAGGAAATTTCTTGAATGTTATATAGAACCAATAATGTTATACAGCTGTGAGGCGTGGACAGTCAACAAGCAAAGCCAGAACAAGATTGAGGCAGTCGAGATGTGGTTTCTAAAAAGAATGTTTAGAGTTCCACGGACAGCAAAGAAAACAAATGAGACAGTCTTGATGGAAGCAGACAGAAAAAAAATCATCGATAAGAAAGATTAGGAAAAGACAGGCAACATTTATAGGCCCTTTTAGGTCACAACAGGAAAGCTGGAGGGAAGAGAGCAGCAGGTAGACCCAGGGAGAAAATATTGGATGGACTTGCAGGATGACTGAGGACAGAGGGTGGAAGGTGTGCTTGCGGCAATGAGGGATGAATGCATATGAAGGGCCATGATTGCCAACGCCATGCAGCAGGGCACCTGATGATCATGATGAGCATGGTTGACAAAGCAGGATGCTGGTGGACAGGATGCGGGAGTCAGAGACTTATGCAGAGTTTTTTTTTGTTTTTTTTTTCACATTAATGTCCCTCGAACTATAAATACAGTAATGAAAACAAGAACCACACACACAGAGCAGTTAAAATCTCTGAGCTTATTGTGTGCTCCTGTGAACATGTATATGATGGCTGATGATGAACCGTACATGATGAACCGTACATTTAACATAGCAGAGAAATGAAGTTGTATGGAAAGAAAGTGATATGACTCGGGACCATTTTCAGGCAGTGGTGATAAATGTTCTGCTCTGTTGATTGTGAGGGGAATGTGGAAAAAGATTTTTTTTTCTTTTTTTTTTTTTTAGGATCATCGCACTCAGGGAGGTTACCTTTGTGCTCACCTGTATTTTTTCAACCCTTTTTTTGCAGCACCTTAATGGCCACAGAAGCTAGCACAGTTTTTATTTTTTATTACAATGTGATGATGCTGATGTCGATGAGGATGATAATCATGATGCTATGAAGTTCCATCTAGGATTGAGGCTGTACTCTACGCTGACTATCATAATATGTATATCCTGGTGTCAACCAGGCCCAAGAGATTCAGACACCTGCGGTGCTGGTCAGAAGATTTGAGCAACACCCTCAATGACGCATCCATGAGATGAGACTTGACTGTGTGGTCCCAGTCTTCCCAATGAGCCCACAGCAGGCCCACCCAACCCTGGGTAGGAGCTGGTTAGAGCCAAAAAATCCCACAATGATTTTTGAAGGTACTGATGGGGATTTGAATCCACAACATTCCAGTCAGTAGTCCGTTGCGTTATCCGCTACACCACGGCGACTGGTTGTAAAAAAAAAAGAATGATTTTTTTTATTTCAGGTTAAGCTTGGAACTCTGTAAGGCGGAAGTGACCTTCCCAAAACTGACCCAGGCCTTTGAAACGGCACTCTTTCAGCTCCACAGTTTGAGAACATCACCTGGAACGCAGCTGGAAATCTACCAGAATCAGTCGAAGGATCGTTACTTCCGTGGTGTTCGACTCTGTCACTTTGGGCCGGAGGCTGCCAATGAGTTTTCAAGGTTAGATTCATTGTAGTACATTGATTGGTTGTGCATGTTTTGTTTATTTTTTTGCAAGCTTTACATTGTGTCTTGGTGTTTTCATCCTTCACAGTTAAACATTACATTTGTATAGGTGATGCTGTTACTAGGGACAGAATTACCTATCATTACATTTCTTGTGTTAACATTTGTATAGATGATGTTGTTACTAGGGACAGAATTACCTATCATTACATTTCTTGTGTTAACATTTGTATAGATGATGTTGTTACTAGGGACAGAATTACGTATCATTACATTTCTTGTGTTAACATTTGTATAGGTGATGCTGTTAGTAGGACAGAATTACGTATCATTACATTTCTTGTGTTAACATTTGTATAGATGATGATGTTACTAGGGACAGAATTATGTATCATTACATTTCTTGTGTTAACATTTGTATAGATGATGTTGTTACTAGGGACAGAATTACGTATCATTACATTTCTTGTGTTAACATTTGTATAGGTGATGCTGTTACTAGGGACAGAATTACGTATCATTACATTTCTTGTGTTAACATTTGTATAGTGATGTGTTACTAGGGACAGAATTACGTATCATTACATTTCTTGTGTTAACATTTGTATAGATGATGTTGTTACTAGGGACAGAATTACTATCATTACATTTCTTGTGTTAACATTTGTATAGATGATGTGTTACTAGGGACAGAATTACGTATCATTACATTTCTTGTGTTAACATTTGTATAGGTGATGATGTTACTAGGGACAGAATTATGTATCATTACATTTCTTGTGTTAACATTTGTATAGATGATGTGTTACTAGGGACAGAATTACGTATCATTACATTTCTTGTGTTAACATTTGTATAGATGATGTTGTTACTAGGGACAGAATTACGTATCATTACATTTCTTGTGTTAACATTTGTATAGATGATGCTGTTACTAGGGACAGAATTACGTATCATTACATTTCTTGTGTTAACATTTGTATAGAGATGTTGTTACTAGGGACAGAATTACGTATCATTACATTTCTTGTGTTTTGTTCCATTTGCTTTTTGAGAATGTGGACTGTTACAGTTTCAAAATCATTGTTTTTGTTCGTCTTCACTGGGTTTCTCCTCCCTGACCCCCACCCCCAGTGGGGATGCCGAGGGCTCTTTCAGTATAAATGATATCCCCACGTTCTGGAAGTTATGTGCTAGACATTTCCTCTTTTTTGTCACTCTCTTTGTTTCTGCCTTCTTCCTTTGTTTTCTTATTTCTTCCTATCATTTTCTGCCTTGCTGGTCCATTCACCTGTAAGTGTTTGATAAAGTCTTACATACTTTTTCTTAGGATTGATAATTGGGTACATGTATTAAGTGCATTTTTGGCTCTAGGGAGGTGAGATATTGTGGAAGCAATTTTGGGTAATTTAGGTCTGTTTTTATATATATGTTTTGGTGTCCGTAGGTATGCTTAAATTTGTATTCGGGTATGTTTTTTACATCCCCTGTGCGATCAGTTGGATGGACTGGTCAGTGCCAGGGGTATGTCCTTAGATTATATGCATGAATGCATTGATCTGTGTAGGCCTACTTACTTTTCTTTATTTTTTCCTTGAAGTTTTGTATGTTTCGAAGCAGTTATAGCCTTGATATGGCTCTATGGAGTCGGCTGGGCTTTAAACAACAATAACACTAACAATAACTTGGTTTCTCCAGGAAGCAGAACCCAGGGCCTCAGGGCTCTTTGCCATGCAGTGCTTCTAGAAGAACTAGTCTTATATCCCACATGAAGACCCATACTAGTCAGTCAATAAGGACTAGTATACCTACATATCCATCAGATTGACCGGAGAATCCTTCAACATCACCACTTGTTTTCAGTGCCTCAACTCCACTGACCACCGTTCCCCATGCCAGCTGGCAGGACTTGAAAGAAATGGCCACAAATCACCACATGCAGTGCCTCCTGGAGAACTGGTTTTATATTGCACATGAAACCCCATGCTAGTCAGTAAGGATTAGTATACCTACTTATCTCTCAGATTGACATGAGAGTCCTTCATCATCACCACGTGTTTTCGGTACAACTCCACTGACCAGCATCCTCCATGGTAACCAGCAAGAAGAAATGGCCACAAATGGCCACGCACATCTCATTGCCAGACTTGGCCTAACCATGTAAACAGCCAACAACCGGAGAAGAATAATTCTCCAACTTAGGGATGCTTGTCAAGTGAAATAATGTGTTGTAAAGTGGGTTTGTAGAGTGAGCTGACTATCCATTCTTCCTGGATAAGAGCTGGCTCCTTTTTTTATTTGAAATAATGTTTTCACAGAGACTTTTTTTAGTTCTCAAAGAAATGGTAAAATGTGTTTCAGAGAGAAGGACGCAGTGCTGGATTCGGTACTCACTGTGCTAGCCAATCGGTTCGACTGTCTGGAATCAAAGCAGGTGCTGACGGCTGCGGGTCAAATCGTTGACCCACGAGAGTGGCCTGACGACGAGGACCAGCTGGCAGCTTTTGGAGCTGAGGAAGTACAGTTGCTTCTGGGACAGTTTGCTGAGCTGCTGACACAGAGAGGATGCAGCATCCAACAGGCGAGGACGGTAGAATGGCCGGCCATCAAGACACTGGTGAAAAAGATGCCTGCAGTTAACCAGAATCCGTCGCTATGGAGCCGGTTCCTTGGTGACCCGGAAAGATGGAAAGACTTTGCAAACTTCCTTCAGCTGGTGGAGATTCTACTCGTTCTTCCCACCTGCACAGCCGGTGTGGACAAGGGAGAGTCTGTGACGGAGCGAGTGCAGTCAGACTGGAGGTCAAAGCTGGACATAGAGACGCTGTCCATGCTGACTTACATCGCTGTTGAAGGCCCCGACGTACAGGACTACAGCGCCGTGCAAGCTTTGAAAAGATGGTGGCGAAATGAACAGTCCATAGAATGAAATATCCTAGTGCTGCCATTGTTTGCCTGTGGCCTGGTGCTTGTGATTTCCCATGGTTGGTGTTTGGTCAGGGTTTGCATCCTGCGGGCTGGTGGCTTCTTGTGATAGAGCCATGGACTCAGGATCCGATATCCTGAGTTCAGTCCCAGCCCACAACATTAAACGTTCGCCTATTGGCTGCCCATCTTTATGTTTCCATCATTCTCATGGTGTCAGCTTTCAGTTTTATGGGTCTTCCCCACTTCTTTCTGCTTCCCATTTCAAGACCTTGCCAGTGCATAGGGTTTTGCGCAGGCTCAAAAAGTCTGCTAGATGACACTTGGCAGATTTGGGGTGGAGCACATATGGAATCATCCAAGTATGATGAATCCCTCTTGAGCAAAGTCCAGAGTCCAAACTCAAAAAAAAAAAAAAAAAAGTGCATTCCTGTAGCAAGGTTTGGCTGGTATGGAGGTACAGTACCTGCCCCCTTCCCCCCATATCTGACTTGCACAGGTTCAAATCTAACTGGAGATGAACATTGAGCATGCGATTCTCCAGTCCACCAAGCTGTGAATGGGTACCTGACTGCTGAGGTTGGGGAAGATAAAGCATTGAGGAAGAGGAGACTGGCACTACCGCCAGAATCTGGGAAATTTTCCTGAGAGTGCTGCTAGTCAAAGGCTTCATGGACCTTATCTGTCCAGCTGTTGTTTCCATAGATGGGGTTTGGTTGGTGTGCATCAGACCATGTCCCTTTGTACCTTCAAGGTCCAGGCCTCCTTATCCCTATCAGTCTGACCTGGGCCCTGAGTTGAGCTGTACATGTCTAGCAGTGAGGAGACACTGCTGTAGCTGGAGAGGCTGTGTATTGGCAAAGAGACTTCAACCCATCATCTCTCTTTTTCACAGTGATGTTGGATTGAAAGCTGGGCATGAGTGTGCTGAAAATAAGATGCAACATTGATGCAAACAGCATTCAAGAATATGAAAAGCGTTCTTACCAACAAATGCCTATCAGTTAACATCAGAAAAGAGTGTTCTTGAATGTTATATAGAACTGATAATGTTATATGGTTGTGAGGTATGGACAGTCAACAAGCAAAGCCAGAGCAAGATTGAGGCAGCTGAGATGTGGTTTCAAAGAAGAATTTGAGTTTCATGGACAGCAAAGAAAACAAACGAGACAGTCCTGATGGAGGCAGGCACAAGAAGATCATTGATAAGTAAGATTAGGAAAAGACAGGCAACATTTATAGGCCATTTTATCAGGAAAGGGGAATTGGAGCACCTGATCACAACAGGAAAGGTAGAAGGGAAGAGGGCACCAGGTAGACCCAGGGAGAAAATATTGGATGGACTTGCAGGATGGCTGAAAACAGAGAGGGTGGAAGATGTGCTTGCGGCAAGAAGGGATAGATACATATGGAGGGCCATGATCGCCAATGCCATGCAACAGGGGCACTTGATGATGATGATGATGATGGTGCTGTGCCAACATTCTAGGCATGTCACAGCCGATAACAGACACTATAGTCAAGTTGGCTGACATGTTGGACTGCTTATCAGAAGGTCTGTGGTTGATCCTGCCTGGTTGTACTTAGTGGGTAAAGGATGGAAATGTTTGTGATCTCTCAGTGCCTGAAACCCCTTCCTGTGTGTGTGTGTGTGTGTGTGTGTGGTGTACACTGAACATCCAGTACAGACGTGGAGACCTGTGTGCTGCGTCAGTGTTTGATGGCTTGTGGAAACAGAAATACCCAGCATGCTACACCCCCCCCCCCCCAACACAGCCATGGAAAACGAAAGGAGTCTGATTTCCCATATGGTGGAGTAACCCATGTAGGACAGAATATGCAGATTGTGCATCAACATAACGCATGCACAAGTCTGACTGCCAGCATGGTGGGGTAACCCACTGAAGACAGAATATGCACACTGTGTAGCAACATAACGCATGCACAAGTCTGACTGCCATCATGGTGGGGTAACCCACTGAAGACAGAATATGCATACTGTGCATCAACATAACGCATGCACAAGTCTGACTGCCAGCATGGTGGGGTAACCCACTGAAGACAGAATATGCACACTGTGTAGCAACATAACGCATGCACAAGTCTGACTGCCATCATGGTGGGGTAACCCACTGAAGACAGAATATGCATACTGTGTAGCAACGTATTGTCTGCACAGTGTAGATGACAGCCTACATGATGGGCTAACCCACTGAAGACAGAATATGCATACTGTGTAGCAACATATCGCCTGCACAGTGTAGGTGATAGCTTACATGGTGGAGTAACCCACTGAAGACAGAATATGCATACTGTGTAGCAACATATCATCTGCACAGTGTAGATGATAGACAAAGGGAGAAGAGTGGCAGAATGGTTCAGACATTTGCCCACCAATAACTGAACTCAAGGTTTCAGGGTTTGCTCCCCATAAAGGCCTTGACTTTTCTCCTTAGTTTGACCGAAAAATCAAACTGAACATCCAGACCTTCTGAAGGGGATGAAAAACGAGTGGGACCCGTGTGCCTTCTGGCTGCGCACGCTTAAGATCCCATGGCAGTTGAAAATCGTAAAGAGCAGGGAATTGCCTGGCTGCCTTGGCATAAAACATTGGAGGGATGGGTTGATTTCCCAGGTCCCACCCCTTGAAGACCAATTAGCCTTCTTGCCTTTCTGAAGTCTTGGTAAAAATATATGTGAATATGGATATGAATTTGATGCGAGGGAGAGGGGATGGGCTCTGCCCTTGTGGTGCTGGCCTTAGGAAAGGTTGAAGTCTCTGCCACCTCTCTCCCCTACAACCCCAGGGTTATGGAACTATCTAGGTAGGACCTAAGGACCCTGCCAGCTCGTGGGTTTTTTTTTATGTGTAGGCTTAAGGCTTGTGCCATGATCGTTCTGGATCTTCTCTATCACATGGTGCCTGTGACGTTAGTGGATATGGAATTCATTCCAAGTGTGGAGAAACTGAAACTGAAACTGAAGGATGACAGCCTACATGGTGGGGTACCCACTGAAGATAGAATATGCAGATTATGCAGCCACATATCGCCTGCACAGTGCAGGGTAGCAACCAGACCAGAGCAACGTGCTTTCATATGTTGGATAAATCATGATGGGGAACGAAAGAGACAAAATCAAAATATATCAGAAAAAGAGCACGGAAGAACGTAAAAACCTTGGGAGCGTTGATGTGTCCGTATACTCACTTGTGTTGTGCTTTTTTCTGACCAGTAGTGTTGTGAGGGTAATGACGATAATAATGACAATAGTATTGATAATGATAATGACTGCTTGCAGGCCTACAATGCCTCGTCTCCCGATAGTTCTCAGCACTTCACAGAGCATGAGGGACAAGGTCCATGTTAACTCTTTGAAGACGTAATATAGTTGCCTTGCACAACCACTGTGGACGCGATCAACGGGACCTGCCACAACCCTTGGAGACGCACGATTTTGGGGGGGGGTTTAAAAAAATTCTCAAAAATACAGATTTTACAGTACAAGAACATATTTTATGTCAAAATAAAATTCAATTTACGCTCTTTGAGCTGAAGCTACATACAAGGACAGTACATCTATTCTACTTACCTTCCTAGAAGGTGAAATGGGGTAGGGTTTTGGCTCTGGGAAAGAAGTTTTTGATTGACAGTAATCCAACACATAAAGTCAGTAAAACACCCATTCTTGACCAGGTAATCCAGAAATCCAGGTAATCACAAGTCATTGGTATGACCAGAAGATATAAAAGAACAAACACAGCTTAGTTTTCACACAGGTGAAGCAGCAAAGTGATTATGACGATCCTTTGAAGAAGAAGAAGAAGAAGGCCGAAATGTCGCCATTTTGGTGCAAGGACGGTCACTCCGGTTGGTTTGGATAAAGGCAAAAACTGTAACTAATCGGGATAAAATCGATGCAAGGGAAGTAACAAACACTTCAGAAGATACCAAAGAGTGTTCCTATATGTGTAGTTAGTTCCCCTAGCCCAGCGACTGGCTTGCATCTATTTTTAAACACCACAGTGGAATATCCACTATCACGTCTCTAATGGTTTGGCCAGCTGCAGCGGAATGTCCGCTGTCACGTCTCTAATGGTATGACCAGTTGCAGCGGAATATCCGCTGTTACGTCTCCGAAGAGTTAACCTCTATATCGCTATACGAAAACACATAGACCATAGCAGTACAGTGGTAGTGAGATTTGGAGTGTACTTTCAGATCTCACCTGGTGAGGGACAAGGTCTATGTAAACCTCTATATCGTAGTGAGGTTTGGAGTGTACTTTCAGATCTCACCTGTCTCACCTGGTGAGGGACAAGGTCTATGTTAACCTATATCGCTATACGAAAGCACATAGACCGTAGCAGTACAGTGGTAGTGAGGTTTGGAGTGTACTTTCAGATCTCACCTGTCTCACTTGGTGAGGGACAAGTCTATGTAAACCTCTATATCGCTATACGAAAACATATAGACCATACCAGTACAGTGGTAGTGAGGTTTGGAGTGTACTTTCAGATCTCACCTGTCTCACCTGGTGAGGGACAAGATCTATGTAAACCTCTATATCGTAGTGAGGTTTGGAGTGTACTTTCAGATCTCACCTGTCTCACCTGATGAGGGACAAGGTCTATGTAAACCTCTATATCGCTATACGAAAACACATAGACCATAGCAGTACAGTGGTAGTGAGGTTTGGAGTGTACTTTCAGATCTCACCTGTCTCACCTGGTGAGGGACAAGGTCTATGTTAACTTCTATATCGCTATACGAAAACATATAGACCATACCAGTACAGTGGTAGTGAGATTTGGAGTGTACTTTCAGATCTCACCTGTCTCACCTGATGAGGGACAAGGTCTATGTTAACTTCTATATCGCTATACGAAAACATATAGACCATACCAGTACAGTGGTAACGAGGTTTGGAATGTTTTTTCCAGATACGTGTAAAAAAGCCTCTAGTTTGTGAGTCAGAGTTGTGACCTTTATGAAACAATGTTGTGCGAAGACGGTTTTCATGTGTGAACAGCCAGTCATGACACGCATTACATATACACCACATAAACAAAAGGTATGAACTTCAGTGTCTGTTGACTTAACCTTTTGACTCCCGCACCATGTCCATCAGCATCTTGCATTGTTAACCATGCTAGCAAAGCAAAAACTTAACCCTTTGACTCCCTCACCCTATCCACCAGCTTCCCACAGGAAGCTGACGGGTAGAGTGAGGGAGTCAAAGGGTTAAGTTTTTGCAGTTGGTGGACAGGGTGAGGGGGGTCAAAGGGTTAAATAATCATGTAATTCAAAACCCCAAACCACCAGCATGTCACAGTAATCCATATGATCCCGTGAATGTCGCTTGTGTCTTCCTAGAACTTACTGCCAACAT
>JAPXFY010000032.1:5006969-5019469 GCA_030674185.1 Monoplex corrugatus | reverse complement strand
TCATTTTGAGAAACTGAAACCGAAACTGAAACTTCCTAGAAACCATGATAAACTTGGGAACATACGATGGTGGTTTCCCGTTGCCTTCCATCGTTGCAGAAACCACAAATTGCATAAACACAAGAAGCAAACAACAGAACTAACTGATCAACCACAAACCCATTCCCTTACTTGCTTATTCACAAACTGACTAGCAAACTGAACGACTAACGAAATTAACAACACAATAAAGAACAATATTTTGGTGCAGTTCGGTAAAACAATAACAATAATTTCCGGTTGTATGCTTAGTGAAACAGCACACAGGAAGTGAGGAAAAGCAAACTAAAGATGGCGACCTCCAGTTCACATGAAGATGTGGATTCGACAATGGACACTTCTAACGAAGGAGTATCCGAGGAGCTATTTCCAGGATGTACCAATATCACAGAATTTTCTCAGGTAAGAATTGTAATCTTTATGTAAATGATGAAATAATGTTTTTAGAGATTATGAACTTGATATTTCATTTATGATAAACAGGCCTACCCACGACCACGGTCGGTCCACGTGTAGGTTACTTAGAATCAAGAATGTTACACAGAAAATCAAAGGTTTCTTTCATTAACTGTGATCCTCCACCACGGAACGAGTCTACTTACGCCATTTGGTCATTTTTACGTTTAATACTATTCTTGTAGAAAATGGTAGGCCTATGCTCCATTGTGAAAACCATTGACTTACAATGGACCATGGTGATGGTTACAACTTACATATAATAATATATGCTGTAGGCCTAACGATTTGAAGTTCTTCGGGTGTCATCTGCGACATCCGATCTAAGTCAAGTTTTGAGAAAAAGAGGGACGTACTTGTCAGAAATTCAGTCATAATTTCCTTAGCAACAGTAAGTGCACTCTCCTCAAACTCTTCACGCCTATTATCAGTGTATAGATTACATAAAAACAACGTCACAGTGATTCATTTCAATACATAGAAAACATTTGTAAACATATTACTGACAATGACATTATTAGGCATATAGAACATCCTGTTTTAAAATGGTACAACAGTAAGGGGGAGGGGGGGGGGGGGGCAGGGCTGTTCCATGTTTGTTGGTGAAGAGAGCAACTTCACCCCTTATCAGAAATCTGAAATTTTAGAGGGTAGGCCTATTTTCACCCTCACTTTTATTAATTTAATTGTTGGAGAATCTTTGTCTCAGGTCGTCAGAACAATGAAGCAGTAATTTGATTTATAGTTTATTACTTTAAATCATAATTTTGATAACTGGCCTCTTTGTCAGTTGTGTTATATACTAGGTCTGTGAAGTCTGCTTAGAATAAGTGTCAGTGACTGAACACACACACACACACACACACACACACACACACACACACACACACACACACACACACACACACACACACACACAGAATTTTATACAGTCACACACAGTATCACACACACACACACCACACCACACACCACACACACATACACACAGAGAGAATCTCACACACAGTCACAAAGAGTGTCACACACCACACACACACACACACACACACACACACACACACACACACACACACACACACACACACACACACCACTCACTCACTCACTCACTCACTCACACACATTCAGTGAATCACACACACATGCATGCACGCTAACATAAAAGTACACTAAGTTATTGTATAAATGATCTGATGGCTTTTTTGGTTACTACTTCACCATTGCTGTCAGGGCATTGTTTACATTTCAGCCACTTGTCAGAGAGTGTACCCACTTAAAAGTTTAAATTTTGTATAATTTAGTCAAAGTTTCATCTTGAGTACTTGCAGATGTTGGTGCATATACTTAAATGATGCTGATAGTGATATCAAATGGCTTGCCCTCTAGTAACGTAAAGTCCTGTAAAAACTCAGTCTGACACTCCCAGTATCCCATGACTAATTTTGACTTGTCCCTTTCTATCATGATGCCTAGGTACCAGAGTGTATGATTATTGTATGCTCGCATGATGTTATCCTGCCTGGCCTCTTCCATCTCGCTTCCCCTGAGGACAGAGAGGATGGAAGATGTACTTGCAGCGACAAGGGATAGATGCATATGGAGGGCCATGATCACCAACGCCATGCAGCTGGGCACATGGTTGATGATGATGATGATGATGTTAAGTTGTGTCTGTATATATATACACATGGTAAGACCAAGGGAGAAAATATTGGACGGACTTGCGGAGTGGCTGAGGACAGAGAGGGTGGGAGATGTACTTCCAGTGACAAAAGATAGATGCATACGGAGAGCCATGATCGCCAACGCCATGCGGCAGGGCACATGATGATAATGATGATGATGAGTCAGTTTTCAGTGTTCTGTGTCTCATTGTGCTTAAAGACCTGGCAGCCAATCCATTGGATCAGGTGAAAAGAGCAAGTTAACAGATTTTCATCCTGCGTGCTCACTGTGCTTGTGTTATTGCAAAGTGGGGCACTATAAAGTATATAACTAGTATAAGGGTTCCAAGCGCATTCACACACACATATGGAGAAACTGGGTAGGCCCTACAGTTATAGTTTTGTCAAGCTGAAACTGAAAGTGATATGCTTGCTGCCCTGTTGCCGCCACAGACACAGTGCCACAAGATCTAAACATTAAAAATATATAAATTTTATTTTCATGTCCGTGGTGCCAGGCAGGACTCGTGCACCAGACACTAGCTCCACCGGTCATGGTTAAAATCTGCCCTGATTTAAAATGTTTCTATTGATTTATCATGACATTTTCCGTTTATGCAATATTATTTTATCAGAATATTAGGAGGTAGTAGTAGCTACCATTCTACCAAATATGAAGCGGTGTTGTTACTTCTGTGTTGAACTACTTGAGAAAATGTTGGAGAGATGTGATGCCTGCTGTTACAAGGGTTAGAAATGAGGTGGACATCTCGGGCACAAGGTGCTTTATATTAACCTGACATAGCTTTAACCTGTTCAGTGCTTCCAACCGAATATTTGGTCGAAAGAAACGTATGCCTTCAGTGCCACCGACCGAATATTCGGTCGCGACTTTTCCTATTTTTAGCCAGAAAACCCCAACGCTTTCAGTGACTTATGAGATATCAACGGAAACTTTAGGATTCCGTCTACACGTCGATGCTAATTATGTATGTGTGATGTTTTACAGTCTTTTCTGCCCGTGCGGTTGAAAATGTGACCCCCTACAGCTGATTACTATTCAGCGAGTGTAAACAATGGCGGACGGACTCGCTTCGACACCGAGCGTCGATTGGACCCGGAAAACAACTTCTGCAGCAAAAGAAGTTGCAGAAATCGTTACTTGTGGAGCTGATTTTGATTTGCAGTCTGTCGATAAGAGTGAAAATGACGGTAATTTAGCGCATGCAGGCGATATTTCGGTGTTGATGTCCAAAGTCGGACTTGACCCAGATACGAGTCGAAGTGGACATTACTAGCACTGGCGATAGTAAAAACGAAAGTACTGCTGCTCCTGGTATGTTGTAAAGTATACTGAACAAGAAAATTTATAGTGTTGTGGGGTTTTCTGGGCTGGATGAAGAGATATGAATTTTTTTTTAAGTCGAGACGTTTAAAACTCTGTGGCACAGGTGATTCACCTTTTTATATTTACACTTTGGAGCGAAGGGGTTAATGACATCAAGCACAATCTTGACTGTTGATCAGCTGATTGACAATGGCAGTATTCTTATCTTATGGCTGTCATCATCAGATTTGGACTGGCTCTTTGTCACGTGTTTGTGATATGTTTGGGGGTCACTGTAACTTTCATGTTCGTCTGCTTAGTCCAAGCTTTCAGTCACTCCATAGTCTATCACTTTATTCATGTTCATCAGTTGTGTGGGCACTTGAAGTTGCGTAATAATTAACCTGCTATCAGTATCCATGTGGTTGTTTTTTAATCAGGTTGATCTAAAAATGTAAATATTCACACCACTAGTAGAAATACGCCTAAGTGTCTTCGCTGGAAGGTTCGTATAATATAAGCATCATGGAAGATGCCATGGGCCATTGTGGAAAGAAACTTCTCAGCAGGTGGCTAAATATCTTTTTTGAATGACTGTCTCTGCCATCGAGGGAAGCTGGTGGATAGGGTGAGGGAGTCAAAGGGTTAAGTTTTTGCTTTGCTACACTGTGCTAGCAAGGTTGACAATGCAGGCTGCTGGTGGACAGGGTTCGGGAGTCAAAGAGTTGAAATTGAAAAGTATACTTTCCAATAGTGTGCAGGAAGACGGATCCGTTGGTACTGGCAGGGAGAACAGGACGTTTAAATCAATAAATATGACTGGTTTGGATGCAGTTTTGCATTCAAAAGTGATAGAAATTAGAATAGGTATCTTAAGATACTATTTTTTTGGGTTGGAAGAGGTACAATATAGCATTAGCTTATCGCTGTTTGAGCGTATAAATTGAAACACGTTGCTGTCAGTTTACTATTAGTATTACAGTATTAGAAACCGAAAATCAAAAGTGACACCCCTCACACTTGTTTGGCTCTAGCTCAGAGGCACAAGATGACTCATTCTGTGGTGGAGGGCCACAAGTATCATGTAATTATCCTCACTGAATAGAGAAAGACGAAAACTGTAAAATGATATGAAAGGTTCTTTGACTGGTTGTCTGTGATGAAAACTTAAAATTTTTTTTTTAATAAAATCATTTTACATTTTTAATGTTTAGAAGGCCTACAATGGATTGCATAGGATAAAATGTGACCGCACATCTGCATTTTTTTTTTCACAAAAAGCACTCTGTGACTGGTTGAACCGATACTATAAAGAAATTAAATATCAGTACGACAGTAGACGAGTCTTTGTTTGCGCTAGATGAGGCATTCAATGGCTTCATGAATTGTTGGACCTTAGCACTGATTGATTATTGATTAATTATTTGTTTGGCGTAAGTGGCATTACTGATTGATTATTGATTAATTATTTGTTTGGTGTAAGTGGCATTACTGATTGATTATTGATTAATTATTTGTTTGGCGTAAGTGGCATCTAAAAATGAAAATTAAATGAGAGAAGATTCTTAAAGTTAAATTGATTTTTTTTTTTCATGTTTTGAAATGAAATTTAAAAAAATAAATCTGCAGTTCAGTTTTCACCTTTGCTGATTTTTTTCTGCAGAAAGTACTGAAGACGGTGGTTCAGGCGACCAAGACATCCAACGATTTACCAACGGGGGATGATTATGATTATTACTCCACCTATGACAATGTTCGTAACGTGATGGACATGGAGGCTAATCGACTGCTGAGGCTGTAAGTATGCTGTCATGTGCAGGATCAGCTTATCTCTCTCTGTCACACACATGCACATACGCACACATGCGCGCACACACACTTACACACACACACACACACACATACACGGTTCAATGCCTTTATGATTTCATAGATTCAGCCACCCCGTAGACACTTCTTTATCTTATCTTGTTTATTTATTTATTTATTTATTTATTTGTCAATTCAATAGTTTTAATATCTTTTTTATTTTGTCTAAAAGCACATATGTGAATAGACTTTAAAAGAAATAACGAACGAAAACACCACTCACACATGCACGCACGCACGCGCGCGCGCGCGCGCACACACACACACACACACACACACACACACACACACACACACACACACACACACACACACACACACACACACACACACACACACACACACACACACACCACAACATATAAACACACACACACAACATACACACACACACACACCCCTCCTCCTCCTCCTTTGCTCTTTGCTTCCTGCCTTCAGCTCTTCTGAAATTCATCTCATTTGTTCCACAATATGTTGTGCCAATTGTTTCGAGCTGTGTTCAAAACCATTTCAGTCTTTGACATCACATTATTTTGGACCAGCATAACCATTGCAAACACATTTTTGTTACATGTTTAAAAAAAAATCAAAAGAATGCAAAAAATGTAACAGCCACAAGAAAGCAAAGACATGTATAATTGTCTTGGGTTGTAAAAACGACCATGTTTCTTCTCGCAAATTGGATATTGTGCTGACAGAAGATGTTGACTATGGTAAACAAATAGAACTAGAGAAATTGTTTTCCTCATCTACATGATGTAGACAACCATGTCAAGACTTCCATGAGATGACAAAATTCGCACTGCATTGATTTTCAACACATGCGTTCTAATCCAGAATAATCCAGTTTGGTTACCACACCAAGATGTGATGATGGCATGATGGTGAAACAGGAACCTTGCCTTGGTGCACTCATGTTGTTTACAAACAAATTGCACTCTTCAGGCAAAACCTAGTCTCTTGAGAAAAATTGAACACAAATTTGGTAACATTTGAAAACAACACAAAACCTAGTCTCTTGAGAGAAATTGAATACAAAGTTGTTAAAATTTGAAAACAACAAAAAACCTAGTCTCTTGAGAAAAATTGAACACAAAGCTGGTAGAATGTGAAAATAACATAAAACTTAAGTCTCTTAAGAAAAATTGAACACAAAGCGGGTAGAATGTGAAAACAACATAAAACTTAAGTCTCTTAAGAAAAATTGAACACAAAGCGGGTAGAATGTGAAAACAACATAAAACTTAAGTCTCTTAAGAAAAATTGAACACAAAGCTGGTAGAATGTGAAAACAACATAAAACTTAAGTCTCTTAAGAAAAATTGAACACAAAGCGGGTAGAATGTGAAAACAACATAAAACTTAAGTCTCTTAACCCTTTCAGTGCCAGAGAAAAACGTAAACATGTGCTTCCCCATTGCCGGGGAATTTTGAGGATTCGAGGGTAATAATTAACAAAAAATTCTAGTGCAAAAACTGTAAGAGATACAACAAAGAAACATCAGTGTTTTTTTAAGGAAAATGAACGAGGATTCTGAATCTGTGCTTATTTTTCTCTTAGCTTGATTGCAAAGACCTGTCCAGGCATTCCAAAGTGGAAATAATTTTTTTGTGTTGTCTAAAAAGTAAGTTTCCATCTCTACAGATTGATACCCAACACACAAACAAACAAAAAAAACAGCTGAAAATGACTTGTTTGTTGTCAGTTTACATACATAAATGAAAACAAAACATATGACATCATAAAATGTTTATGAAACGATACTAAACCCATGCAGACAAATAAGTAAGTAACCATCCCATCAATGATAGACCTGGTTTCGGTAAACATAAAAGTGATTGTACTAGACACTGAACAGTCAAACTACATGACAGTCAGTGTACTCAGACACTGAACAATCAAACTACATGACACTCATGAATTGGTTCTCTCTGTTCTTCAGGTTCTGCAATCAAAACAAGAGAAAATAAGCCCAGAATCAGAATCCTTATTCAAATAAGTCAATCAGCTCATGCTCATCAGTCAGAAACAGCTTGAAAAAGCATAGCACACGTCACCAGTTCCCACTTTCAATCCTGGATTTCATAAAAATTGAGGAATGTCTGACTGTTGTCCATTTGGAGGCCAACAGATTTTCAGTGAGCGAAACACTTCGCTGATCGCCACGCCCCCTGCCATGCCGTCTAACTGGGGCACAGCTCCTCTGCACCTCTCCCCCTTCTCATCTTCCCCCCTTCCCACACCACGAACACGTGCGTGACCCATCTCACCATGTACCATCACGTTCACTGCTGTTGGGTCCAAAGTCCGAAGTGTCACGGCCTGCGCGCTCGCCACTCGCACTGACCACGGCAGTCGCGGTCTGACTCGTACTTGTTATCGTCTGCTTGCATCGATTCAGCCAGCAAGCGTTGAATGTCGGCGTGGTCATTGTTACTTTCTCCACCCTCATGTTGAAGCGAATGATCAGATAACAAATTCTCTCATCGTCATCATGCTGTAAAATCATTTGAACGGCCTCTAGAGTCGTGGAAGTCCGCTGACGTGAGCCACCGTTCGGCTTGTCGAAGGTTGCGTCGCCATTGTGCTCCACTTCACGTGGTCCAGTTACCAAATCATTAGCGACAATAAAAGTGTCTTCCCTATGACGTATCCTAATTTACATCCTATTTTTATATTGTAGACACATATAGCTCAGTGTGCAGTGTTTCTGTGTGCTGACTGGCTCACACAGTTGTGAACGAAAAATCGGAAAACTCCTGCAACGTCAGCGGACGGCTCTTAGGCAATATAGCAACACCTTTTGTGCAACGTCAGCTGACGGCTTATAGGCACTGAACTGGTTAAGAAAAATTGAACACAAAGCGGGTAGAATGTGAAAACAACATAAAACTTAAGTCTCTTAAGAAAAATTGAACACAAAGCTGGTAGAATGTGAAAACAACCTAAAACAAGTCTTTTGAGAAAAATTGAAGAAAATGCCAGAAGAATTTGAAGCACTATAAAGGAGCTAACCACTGAAAAGTTCTTTCCTTCATGTTTCTAGGCATACCAGGCTCATTGTTTCCCATGAACCAATTCATTCATTTTCAAAAAAAATGTGAGTACTGTTAATGATGGGCTATTTCTTCTTCACCAGGGATGACATATTGTTTCCACATTGTCAAAAGTTAAAACACAAACTGTTTTGGTGTAGGCTGTTCTGCTTAATAACTCAAACTAAAGCTAAAGAAAAACAGGATTGTGATTCTCATTTGTGATATTGCATTTTGTAGCCAAGGTTGTGTGTGTGTGTGTGTGTGTGTGTATGTGTGTGTGTGTGTGTGTGTGTGTGTATGTGTGTGTGTGTTTGTCTATGTGTGTGTGTGTGTGTGTGTGTGTTTGAATATGTGTCTGTGTTTGAATATGTGTCTGTGTGTGTGCGTGTGTGTGTTTGTCTCTGTGTGTGTGTGTGTGTGTGTGTGTGTGTGTGTGTGTGTCATCTATGTGTCTGTGTGTGTGTGTGTGTGTGTGTGTGTGTTCTGTGTGTGTGTGTGTGTGTCTATCATCTATGTGTCTGTGTCTGTGTGTCTGTGTGTGTTTGTGTGTGTGTGTGTGTGTGTGTGCGTGTGTGTGTGTGTGTCTATCATCTATGTGTCTGTGTGTGTGTGTGTGTCTGTGTGTGTGTGTGTGTGTGTGTGTGTGTGTGTGTGTGTGTGTGTCTATCATCTATGTGTCTGTGTGTGTGTGCGTGTGTGTGTTTGTCTGTGTGTGTGTGTGTGTGTGTGTGTGTGCGTGTGTGTCTGTGTCTGTGTCTGCATGTCCGTATGTGTGTCATTATTTTGATTTGATTTTACTGGGTGTATAAGAGTCATGAGCTATGTCAAACTTGGAGGGCTCTCTCTAACGCATGGTGAATTATTGTCGTTATTATGATTATGACTGTTATTACCATTATTATCATTATTGGTATCATGATTATTGTTCTTACTATTACTATTACAATACTGTTGTGCAGACTACAGCAGATAATGCGCCACCAGAACGTGAAAGGAACTATCTCTGGCACTGACCACGCCCTGGAGTTGGAAGAACAGTTTGACGTCATCATGGACGCCAACGACCAGATCCTGGAGAGAGTGGTATGTTGTGAGGTTTCTTTTTGGATGTTGATTTAAATTTTTCTGTTTAGTGGTTTCGTAATCTCATTATTTAATAAAGAAAATTATGCATGTGTGTATGTGTGTGTGAGAGAGAGAGAGAGTTGTGAGTGTGTGTGTGTGTGTGTGTGTTGTGTATGTGTGTGTGTGTGTGTGTGTGTGTGTGAGTGTGTGTGTGTGTGTGTGTGTGTGTGTGAGTGTGTGTGTGTGTGTGTGTGTGTGTGTGTGTGTGTGTGTGTGTGTGTGTGTGTGTGTGAGTGTGTGTGTGTGTGTGTGTGTGTGTGTGTGTGTGCGTGTGTGCGTGTGCTCGTGTGCACATTCGTACACATGCATGCATAAGTGCATGTGTGCAAATGTGCGTGAGTGTATATGTGTGTATATGTGTGTGTATATATACGTATGTGTATATATGTGTGTGTGTGTGTGTGTGTATGCATGGATGTGTGTGTGTGCACATGCATGTGTGTGTGTGTGTGTGTGTGTATTGTGTCTGTTACCAAAATGTACGAAGATTTGCTGAGCTTTTTGTGGATGGATCTTAAACACAGTTTGGTCATGGGTGTGAACCATTGAAGAGTTGCGATTGCATGGGTTTAAAGGACAAGGTGTCCTTGTCATGCTCACACAGGCCCCCAAAATTGCCAAAAATCAGCACTGTTGTAAGAATATGTGTGAACAGCTTTTTCTCAGTCAGAATTTATGGCAGTTTATAAAATGTTGTTTTCACTTTGGTAATAGTCTGTCATCGTCCTCATTGCATGTCAAGTTGTAATTTAAATAACAGAATTTTTTTCAGGGTCACAGTGACATTGAAAAGTACACGATGTTCCATAATTTTTTGTTCCAATAATAAGAGGAACCAGAAAAAACACGAAAAAAGAACACGTATTTATTAATACAACGTACAAGACAGGCGCAAATTTTCGGCCAACTGGCCTTTGTCAAGCATAAGATCACAAACAAACAAACACCAGATACGAAAATTAGGAGAATTTTTTTCTCCAATTTTTTTTCTCCTAATTTTTTTTTCTAATTTTTTTCTCCTAATTTTTGTACCTGGTGTTTGTTTGTTTGTGATCTTACACATGACAAAGGCCAGTTGGCTGAAAATTTGCGTCTGTCTTGTCTTGTTGTATTAGATATACGTTCTTATTTTTTTTTCGTGTTTTTTCTGGTTCCTGTTTGCTTGAACGCGGGAAGTCACACTTGTTTTGGTGTTGTGTGACGTGGGGTTTGCTTGAAAGTTTTTAGCCCAGGTGAACAGTGAATATTCTGTAAATTTTGTTTCAAAACTAGAGAGATTGTTATAATGGCTTGACCATCTTGTCATTGTTGTAATTGTTTTGTGATGTAGGGTTTGCTTGAAAGTTTTTAGCCCAGGTGAACAGTGAATATTCTGTAAATTTTGTTTCAAAACTAGAGAGATTGTTATAATGGCTTGACCATCTTGTCAGTGTTGTAATTGTTGTGTGATGTAGGGTTTGCTTGAAAGTTTTTAGCCCAGGTGAACAGTTTGCTTGACAAAAGCTTGGGAGTCTAGGCAGAGGAACTTGGAGTCTAAGCAGAACTGCTCAGCAGAGTTAAAGAGCTACATGATTTGTATCAGTTGGCAAACGAGGTCTTCTTGGTGTTGAGCCACAGTTCTGGTCAACCAGCCTTGAGTGTGTGTGTTTGATTCTTGTTGGAGAAAACATTAAGGTAATCAGAAGGCGGCTTAACCGTCGCTGTCCTCAGTAAATCAGTTTGGTCGGAGTAGGCGCTTTTAACTCTTTCACTTGCTCACCCTGTCCGCCAGCTGCAACAATTTAACCCTTTCACTCCCTCACCCTCTCCACCGGCTTCCTGCAAGAAGCGGGTGGACGGGGTGAGGGAGTTAAAAGGGTTAAGTTTTTGCTTTGCTGTCATGGCTGACAATGTAGGATGCTGGCGGATAGGGTGAGGAAGTCAAAGGGTTAAACTTCCCCAATATGAATGAGCCACCAGCAGTGCTGGTTCTCCTGTGGTGGGATGCCTCACTGCGGCTTGACATAGCTGGCTCTTTGGGCTTCCTGCCACTGGGATTTCTGACTGAATGAACTTGGGGTTGGAGGTTTGTTAAAAAATATGATTAGGACCACCGAGTTGGCATAGAAGATGAGGCAGCAGAAAAAAGAAAAAGAAATGAAACTGTGCATGTGACCGGTCAACCCAGCTGTGAATGGGTACCTGACCCTCTTCAGAGTTAGGGAAAGTAAAACAGCAGCGGAAAAGAGATGGGCACCACTGTCATGATTCTGGCCTTGAGAAAAGCAGAGGTCTCTATCACCTCACTCTTCACACAACCCGTGTTAGTGGTGCAGGACTGCCTTTTACCTTTTGTTGCCTTTTTCTTGATGGTCTGTCACAATGATGTTCGTGGAGGTGATGTGTGTGTCTGACTTTTAACCCTTTCCCATTTGCAGATTCTGCTCAGAAACTCTTCCTAGTATTCGCAGATTTCCGAAAGCGTGTGAATGAAAAGGTCAGACGCTGACCGATATCTTGTAAATGAGGCAATGTGTGGTACCAAACTCAGTATCATTCTTTCATTGGTTAATCCTGACTTTCGCGGGAAATTTCATTCATGAGGTGTGTGTAACCCCTAGTGCTTAGTTAGAGCGTGATGGAAATTTAACCACCAGGCCTAAGTGACAGGCGGCGGGCTGTGGGGGCGTAAATAAAAAGCGAGGTTTCCCGGTCGGCGGGCTGCTGCGGGATAAAATGGGAAAGGGTTAACTTTTTCACATCGCAATGCTAGCCCGCTAGCGTTCTCGCGGAGAACCGCAGGCGCCGGAACGCTAGGGGTATAGCGTTCAGCAAGCTTGCCGCTCACAACGTAACGCTAGGATTCTAGCGTCTTGCGTTAGAAAATTCCTACGTGAAGCCAGTTACGGTCTTAGGGAAACAACCTCCATTATAGTATCAAGTAACCATTTCAAAACACTGTGAGAGTGATTTCCCGAGTAAAAGGTCTATTTGAAGAA
>JAPXFY010000032.1:4996969-5001969 GCA_030674185.1 Monoplex corrugatus | reverse complement strand
GTGTATGTCGTGGTGTGTGTGCATGTGTTGGTGTGTGTGTGTGTGTGTGTGTGTGTGTGTGTGTAGTATGTGTGTGTAGTATGTGTGTGTAGTGTGCGTGTGTGTGTGTGTATAGTGTACGTATATGTGTGTGTGTGTGTGTGTGTGTGTGTGCATGTGTGTGTGTGTGTGTGTGTGTGTGTGTGTGTGTGTGTGTATAAAACCTGACGGACAGCTGTGCTGTGTTTCAGAAAGCTTGCAGTTGCCCAGTGGTGTCACACTGGAGGACACAGAGAACCCTGATTTTGTGTGAGTTGTCTGTTCATTGTCAGTCAGTGTCTGGTAATTTTTTCATTTTTAGAATAAAACCTGTGATGAGTGGGCTCTTCTAGGCATGGTCAAAAAGCCTTTACATTGTGATAAGTGTCTCACAAAACAGACTGTAATATCAAAAATGCGTAATGATAGATTTTACATTGATGAGTACGATGGTCAAGTGGGCTAGACATCGGATTTCCATGTGGAAGATCTGGGTTCAGTCCTGCCTGGGCAGATCTCAGATCCCCTGCTGGCAGATTGTTATGAAGAGTTAATTAATTGTTGTGTTATCATGTATATTCATGGCGCACAAATCCGAGATACTTTAGTTGGCCATTTTCTGCCGGCTATTAATAGCGCGCCCCTTCCCTTCCTCCCCACACCCTTTTCACCCATCCCTTTATCACTAGTGCGGGAGCACAAAGACGCGCTACACTGACGGACTCTGGTCGACCCTGCCTGGCTAAAAATAGCACATGCAGGCGACGCCGGCTCGCAACTAAAGGGTGGCAGAATGGCTGGGAAAATGCAGCCTTGGTATGTTAATTCATTGTTCTGAATTATTAATTGTAATTGTTCCCCTTCTTACATTCAAACTTCTACTACCCCTCTCCATCCCCATCCCCCACCTTTTTTTTGTTTGTTTGTTTGTTTTGTCAATTTCCTTTTTTTTTTTTTCTTTTTTTTTTTTTTATACTGTTGTGAACAGACATTAAATAAAAGGTTCCTTTCCTTTTATTCCTGCCCGGGCGTTTACTGCATGGTGGGTGAAGAGTGGAGGTTTTTTCTGACCTCCCAGGTCAACATGTGTGCAGGCCTGTCAGTGCCTAAACCCCTGTGTGTGTAGAATTCAGAATGTCGGGTACATATGGGTGTTTAACCCTTTGACTCCCGCACCCTGTCCATCAAGTGCAAAAACTTAACCCTTTGACTCCCGCACCCTGTCCACCAAGTGCAAAAACTTAACCCTTTGACTCACTCACCCTGTCCACCAAGTGCAGAAACTTAACCCTTTGACTCACTCACTCTGTCCACCAAGTGCAGAAACTTAACCCTTTGACTCCCTCACCCTGTCCACCAGCTTTCTGCAGGAAGCTGGTGGACAGGGTGAGGGAGTCAAAGGGTTAAGTTTTTGCTTTGCTAGCGTGGTTGACAAAGCAGGATGTTGATGGACAGGGTGCGGGAGTCAAAGGGTTAAAGATCGCGTAGGTCACGTTTGTGTCTTGTGGTGTATGGGATTGAAGACTCTTGAGTAGAAACAACCTTCATTCATATGTGCAAGGAAAATTAATATTCAGAAAAAAGAAAAAAATAAGTTGAATGTGTTCGTGAAATAGAGTGACTGTGGGATGCTTTGTGTGTGTGTGTTTGTGTGTGTGTGTGTGTGTGTGTGTGTGTGTGTGCGTGTGTGTGTGTGTGTTTTGTGTGTGTGTGTGTGTGTGTGTGTGTTTGTGTGTGTGTGTGTGTGTTTGTGTGTGTGTGTGTGTGTGTTTGTGTGTGTGTGTGTGTGTGTGTGTTTATGTATGTGTGTGTGTGTTTATGTATGTGTGTGTGTTTATGTATACGTGTTTGTGTTTTTTCTGTCTGTCTGTGAGTGAGTGAGAGAGAGAGAGAGAGGTGTAAGGAGGAGAGTGCATTTTGGTAGGTTCGCACTCTGTGTGTTTTGCGCACATATACTTGAACTGCCTATCAGATGCCTATCAATTAACATCAGGAAGAGAGTTCTTGAATGTTATATAGAACCAATACTGTTGTACGGATGCGAGGCATGGACAGTCAGCAAGCAAAGCCAGAGCAAGATCGAGGCAGCTGAGATGTGGTTTCTCAGAAGAATGTTGAGAGTTCCATGGACAGCAAAGAAAACAAACGAGACAGTCTTGATGGAGCAGACACAAGTAGATCATTCATAAGGAAGATTAGGAAAAGACAAGCAACATTTATGGGCCATTTTATGAGGAAGGGGATTTGGAGCACCTGGTCACAACGGGAAAGCTGGAGGGAAAGAGAGCACCAGGTAGACCCAGGGAGAGAATGCTGGATGGACTTGTAGAGTGGCTGGGGATGAGGAGTGTGGGGGAGATGCTGGGGGCAACGAGAGATAGAGATGGTTGGAAGTCCATGGTCGCCAACGCCATGAGGAGGGCACCTGATGATGATGATGATGATACTTGAATTAGGGAGATTATGTCTGTAATCCTATTCTAAATGTGTGTGATGATTCCAAATGACAGGTTCCCCCATCCTTACCAGTATGAGCTGGATGAGTGGCAGCCATCCCCAGAACAGCTGGAGAAAGTCACACCCCAGGTAACCTACTTTAACCCGTTCAGTGCTTCCGACCGAATATTTGGTCGAAAGAAACGTATGTCTTCAGTGCCACTGACCGAATATTCGGTCGGCGACTTTTCCTATTTTTAGCCAGAAAACCCCAACGCTTTCAGTGACTTATGAGATATCAACGGAAACTCCAGTATTCCCTCTACACGTCGATGCTAATTATGTATGTGTGACGTTTTACGGTCTTTTCTGCCCGTGTGGTTGAAAATGTGACCCCCTACAGCTGATTACTATTCAGCGAGTGTAAACAATGGCGGATGGACTCGCTTCGACACCGAGCGTCTATTGGACCCGAAAAAACAACTTCTGCAGCAAAAGAAGTTGCAGAAATCGTTACTTGTGGAGCTGATTCTGATTTGCAGTCTGTCGATAAGAGCGAAAATGACGGTAATTTAGCGCATGCAGGCAATATTTCGGTGTTGATGTCCGAAGTCGGACTTGACCCAGATACGAGTCGAAGCGACATTACTAGCACTGGTGATTGTAAAAAAGAAAGTACTGCTGCTCCTGGTGTGTTGTAAAGTATACTGAACAAGAAAATTTATAGTGTTGTGGGGTTTTCTGGGCTGGATGAAGAGATATGAATTTTTTTTATTTTAAGTCGTTTAAAACTCCGTGGCACAGGCGATTCACCTTTTTATTTACACTTTGGCAGCGAAGGGGTTAAGACTGCATGACAGAGTTTTTGCTTTATTTTGTATCAGTTGTAATATATCACATCATCCAAGACTGAGAGAAACGGACACCTGTGTTGTTGGTCTGGAAGTTGGATGTCAGGAAATTTGAGACACACTAGTAGGAACACATCCGTAGAAGGCGATGGCAAGAGTGTGATTCCAGCTTCCCAGTCGATCCCTTGAATCTCAGTAGAAGCGAAATAGGACAACACTTTACAGTGTGGTTCCAGTCTTCCCTACTGAGCCCATGAATCCTTATCTCTGAGTAGGAGCTGGTGGGACTGAGAATTCTAGAATGATCTTGCTGGAAAATTCCTGAATAATCTTTTGTCACGGGGATAAGGATTGGAATTCAGGAGCTTCAGATTGTTAGTCCTTCATGGCAACTGTTACGATGATGTTGAGGATAAATAGAGGTGTTCGTTTTTGTCCGTTCATTATGGTGGTGGTGTTGATTAGTGAATGTGACATTTTGTTGTGTAGATTTATGGACTAAATCGCATAACTGATGTGCTGACATCTTTTTATCTGTGTAGTTAGAATAACACCATTAAGTCTTTGACTCCCTCTGTCTATCCATTAGCATTCCACTTTGTCAACCGTGACAGCAAAGCAAAAATTTAACCTTTTGATTCCCTCACCGAATAGGGTGAGGGAGTCAAAGGGTTAAATTTTTGCTGGTGGTGGATAGGTTGTGGGAGTCAAAGGGTTAAGCAAAATCAGATATTATTTTCGTCAGGATTCGAAATGTTTTGATTCTTGTAGAAACTTGACTTTTTTGTTTGTTTATTTATTTTCATCTAGCTGTTTGTTTAACCGTTTGACTCCTGCACCATATCCACCAACTCTAAAAAGTTAACCCTTTGATTCCCTCACCCTATCCACCAGCTTCCTACAGGAAACTGGTGGATAGGGCGAGGGAGTCAAAGAGTTAAGTTTTTGCTTTGTTAGCATGGTTGACAATGCAAGGTGCTGGTGGACAGGGCGCAGGAGTCAAAGGGTTAACGTATTTGTTCATTTATCTGTTTCGCTGTTAACATATCCCACCCTAACCTTTTGATGACCAGGAGCCCCAGCCACTAGACAGCACACCAATGGAGTTTGTGGACACCGTTTCAGACCTGACGGACTTGGTGGACATGCTGAAGACGCAGAAAGAGATCGCCGTCGATTTGGAGGTAAGACATTTTGTCTGTCCCTTCTTCTGAGCCGGCTCATTGGCTGCAGAGAGGTGAGGACAGTTTTTTTGCAATGTTGCGATGATGACGACGGGGATGATTATCGTGACGATATAGAGTTCCTTCTGTGATGGAGATAGTGTGACAGGGCTGTAACCTACAGTCACTATCGTGATATATCCTGGGGATATATGTGAGGGCTGTTCTTTACACATAGTACTCTACATCGTGATATATCCTGGGGATATATGTGAGGGCTGTTCTTTACACATAGTACTCTACATCGTGATATATCCTGGGGATATATGTGAGGGCTGTTCTTTACACATAGTACTCTACATCGTGATATATCCTGGGGATATATGTGAGGGCTGTACTTTACACATAGTACTCTACATCATGATATATCCTGGGGATCTATGTGAGGGCTGTTCTTTACACATAGTACTCTACATCATGATATATTCTGGGGATATATGTGAGGGCTGTTCTTTACACATAGTACTCTACA